>CAIGRB010039559.1:0-31804 GCA_903798255.1 Fraxinus quadrangulata
CCCCCGTGACCCTATCCCAGCCACAGTTTGCCCTGACTTCGGCCGTACATTGTAAATATTAGTCTATTTTGAGTTGTAATTTTCATTCCATGTAATAGTTTATTTCAATTATAAAATAACTAGAAAATAAAAAAAATTGTATGATTCTTCGGCATAAAAACGTCTACTCCTAACAGTTGGATTTTTGTTGCTAAATCTATTATATGTGGTATTAGTCTTTCAAACAATCTTTCAAGCTTTCTAGTGTTCGCCCCTTGTACTGACCAATTGTAATTTCCTGTTTTCCTCAATTGTAATTTCATGTTTTCCTCAATTGTAATTTCTTGCTTTCAGTAATCAATAATCAATTTTTTTTCAATTGTGTTTCAAGATTTCTATTATTTGCAATCAAAATCTCTTTTGTCCCGAAAAGAGAGAGAAAACGCGGAAGGTAGTCTAGTGAAGCAGACTACTGTCGTACGGTGTCCCTTTATGTGTTAAAAAAAAAGGCACTTTGTGAAACTTGAGGAACCAAGCCCTCTTCTCAAGGGTCGAAATGAACATTTCTATAGTGCTAGGGATCATTTCTCTTCCTAAAAGTCTCTAGCTCACTCACTTGAATATCACTCACCCATAAAGAGGCCCCACACCTAATACTACAATCTATGGGGCCCTCCTGCATCATCCATGCACTATGAAGACCCCTCATGGCCTCCATAATCCTCTTAGTAGGAATTATAGGAGGCAGAATCGCCTCGACACAGATCAGTGTCATATGTACACCCCAAGGACCCTCCTTTCGTACTTCTTCTTAAAGAAGAAGCCATTTCACGCGAATAATGAAGGATATGCAAAAACAATTTGGTACTTACGCAAACTTCAGGCACATGGAAGTGGAGAAAACGGAGATAGTTGTTGAAAAAGAAAGCGGATGAGGTGCTCGAGAATCTCAGGGACTTTTTCAACACTTGGAAGGTTTTTAATTTTTCGCAAAGTAAAGAAGAAAGAAAAAGTAGGGCTTAGGCCTTTTATATATGCAAGAAGTCGAACCCCCATCATTGGATTTACCCTCAGTGCAATTTTAGCTGTATATCTGTAGTTTCATCCAACACGTTAAAATCAAAATGTGCATGTTAAAAATTCAAATCAAAGTGCATGTTAAAATTTCAGATGAAACCGTGACTTGCACGCGCCCTAGATTCAAATAATTTGCGCCAACTGTAACAGATCACCATCATTGTGCATTAAATACGCACACATGTGAAACTTAGAAACCGCCATGCCACCTAACTATTTCAACTTTATCAACGTGGCTCGCCCTTTGCAGCAAGGGCATCGCCAAATGTAATTCAGTTTTATCACAAGTTTCGACTTCATCAATCGGCTCGCCCTTTACAGCAAAGGGCATTACCTCATGTAATTTAGCTTTATCATATGCTTCAACTTCATCAAAGCGGCTTGTCCTTATAGTAAGTGCATCGCCTCATATAATTCAGCTTCCTCACAGGTTTCGACTTCATCAAAATGGCTCTCCCTTTACAGCAAGGGCATCGTCTCATTCAGCCTTATCACAGGCTTCGACTTCATCAAAACGGCTCGCCCTTTATGGCAAAGGCATCACCTCATTTAATTCAGCCCTATCATAGGCTTCGATTTCATCAAAATGGCTCGCTCTTTACAACAAGGGTATTGCCTCATATAACTCAACCTTATCACAAGTTTCGATTTCATCAAAGCAGCTCGTCCTTTACAATAAGGGTATCGCCTCATCAAATCTAGCCTTCTACCACGTCTTTTTCTTCTTCAAACTCGAAAGTCCATGCATTATATAAATAATCATACCGAACTTCAGGGACTGCTGTTACAAAATACATCTTTTTCTTCTTCAAACTCGAAAGTCCACGCATTATATAAATAATTATACATGGACTTCAGGGACTGTTGTTACAGAACACGTCTTTTTTCTTTTTCAAACTCGAAAGTCCATGCATTATATAAATAATTATACCAGGACTTTAGGGACTGTTGTTACACCTTTCTACACAGGGACCCTCACGTGGTCTCAACCATCCTATGTGGCAAGCGGTTCGGCAATCCCATGCCATGTACATAAACATGAGGCGAAACTAGACCAACCCCATTACACGTAAACCTCATGAAAAGAGACAGCAAAGAGATCTTAAACCGATCTTGTATTATGATATTGACAAGACAACTCACTACCACCGTCGCCAATTTATTTGGTCAAGTCCAAGGCCGAAAGCTAGGTATTAGGAATACAAAAATGGTATTAACATTTAATGCCACACATATTGTCATCCAACGGCCATCATTCGTCTTGCACAAGTATAAAAACTCACACTTAGTGTCGTTCAAAGATAATGCAAGTTTAGACTCAAAAAACTATAATCTTGCTACCGTACCTTCTACTTATTTTTCCCCAAAGTTGACCCCCTTTTTATATTGGAGACTCACGTTTAAAACTCTCACACACTCATGTATATTTCTCCAATTGACTTGATCGTTGAAATGCGTGCGGTCAACTCTACCCCCTATAGAAAAAGTCACGTGTGACTAACGGTTTGTCCAAGTGTGCAAGAACCAAACTTGCGTGGACGTGAGAGGCCCTAGGGATCTGTTGGCACATGATTGGTACATATTTTGGGTAACAAATATCATAATTTTATGATTCAAAAAGGGAATAATATTTATTGTCATTATTTGAAATTTATGCCTGTCACTATGTCAATCATCTGGACATCGTCTATTAAGTGGTTAAAATAACCATAAATTCATTTGACCCGTGGAAAATATTAATAATAAGGTACATTCTTTTCATTATATGAAATTTATGCTTTATCGCCATTTGGATCATCTGGACGTCTTCCATCAACTAGGAAAGTTTAAAATTATCATAAATTTATAACTAAAAGTATAGTAAGTTAATTTATGCTTTATTTGTTCGTTTCATGTTTTGATGTTTATAGTAAATGAAAAGATCTAATTGGTGGCTACTCAAGCAAACATTTCAACGATAATTATAAGAAAAATTGAAGGGACCAAATGAAATTAAGAGGTCTCATATTTCACTTGTCCAAAATTAAGAGGTCTCATATTTCAATTGAAGGGCCTCTCTATTTTTTATCACCGTAATTGCTTAACCTTGTTTTGGGAGTTAAATGTTTCATTAGTCATTGAACTTATACTTCCGTTACGCTTTATTTGTTGAATTTTAAAATGCTTTTAAGTAGTTAATGAACTTTATCACGTTGCATTTCATCACTTACCATGTTTCATTAGTTACTAAACTTTAAAATGATTTCGAGTGGTCACTGAAAGTTATATTTTGCACTCCATCACTGCACTATGTTTCATTATTCATTAAACTTATATTTTCGTTACGCTTTACTAACTGAACTTTAAAATGCTTCTGAATAGTTACTGATTTTTTCTCACTGAATCCAATTGTTCAAAAATTGAAATTTTTGAAATACAAAATATCATACATGAAGACGACTCCCTTCAATTTGACGATAACATTCTTCTTACCTCTTGAACATAACTTTTGACGACTATGAAAATTATATCTTTATAACAAATATTAATATTCTCGCCTTAGATTGAGAGTTTCATTTTCTAGTTCATATTTTATTTTATTTTATTTTTTTGATCTAGGTCGATAATCATATAAAATCAACTTTACTCGAAACATTATAAGGTTTAGTAACCACCGGAAACGTATTAAAATTCAGTGAGTAAAGCGTAACAAGAGTATAAGTTTAGTGACTAATGAAATATGGTGAATGAGTGATGAAGTACAACATGTTAAAGTTTAATGACCAATCGAAAATATTTTAAAGTTTAATGATTATTGAAATATGGTGGGTGAGTGATGTAGTGCAATATATTAAACATGATGAGTAAAACATTATAAGTAAACATGATGACATATTATGTCACTAGTACAAGTTGACAGACATGGATTGCCCAGTATCAGAGTTTGAATTTTATTTTAATTTTCAATACTTATTTTTTTTTATTTTTTTTTTACATTAGTTATTATTGCAAATGAAGTTGTACTTCATTGTTTACTGCTTTATTCTTCATCATTTACTTTCATTGGAAGAAAAGCAGTACTTCATCATTTATTGTTCTCATTATTTTCATGTAACCACGGTATTCCCCCACCTACAAGTGAGGGTATATTAATAAAATCTCAGATGTACCGCCATCCTTTAACTAAAAACAAAAAAGTTCACTAACTAACGAAACATTTAGGGTACGTTTAGTTTGTGTCTTCAGTCTTGAGTTTTGAATTCAATTTCAGTTTTCTATTTCGAGTGTTTGTTTTAAGATTGTAGAAAACGAGTTTGGTTTGTCATTCTGAAAATTTGTTTTTCAAAATAGAAAACTAAATAACATGTTTGTTATGGAATTTTGAGAATATATTTTATTATAATTTATTCAATGAATTTTGATTATTCAATTAAATAAAATAATTTCATGCTAATATATATTATTAATTAATATACATTCTAAGTTGTTAAATTTTATAATGTACTTTTCCCTCTACATGAATCAAAATTCAAACAAAAAATAAATTGAATTGGCAAAAGAATAAAATAAAAAATTAATGATGTGGACTAAGAACTACATAATGTGGCTGTGAATGAAGCGGTTGCATAAATTCAATAGCAACTGAACTAAATTTACAATCTGAAATATTGATCGCGGAAATAAACACAATTGGAAAATGAAACCAATAAAATAAATTTAAAATCATGTACGAGTTGTTGAATACTCATTCCACATTTTTGTAGCAATTAGATCCATCACTTGTCCCATTTGAACTATTTAACTAGCATCAAATTGTAGAGTTTGATCTTCTTTGACTCCAACACATTTTCAAATATTATATTCTCTAATGAATATTGAGTGAAAAGATTATCTCAAGCGTGCTCCCCGCGAAAGAAGTTATGTACTGTACAACATGTTGTAGGAATTTGTTTTTACCTGCTAAGTGGATAACTGGTAATTAATATAAAAATAGGAAATCTTGGCTTTAACACTCCAAACTTGGCTTGTCCACTATAATCACATAGATGATATCTTCAACCCTGATAAGGGGGAAGAAATCTAGGCAGGTTTGGATAGTCATAATCGATAAGGTAAAATTGAAATGCACGATTATTATGCATTAACACCGTACAACTATAAACATATTTAACTACCCATTGAAATATTAGAATGTACCTCCTCGTGGCATAGGAAAGTTTTTGATGGTAATTAATTTAAAAATGGGAAATCTTGTCCACTATAATCACATAAATGATATCTTCGACCCTGATAAGGGGGAAGAAATCTAGGCATGTTTGGATAGTCATAATCAACAAGGTAAAATTGATATGCACGATTATTATGCTTTAACACCGTACAACTATAAACATATTTAACTACCCATTGAAATATTAGAATGTATCTCCCCGTGGCATAGGAAAGTTGTTTGATGTTCTTGTAATTGTGTCAATAAATACTCGTGAATCATTAGCGGACCTTCCCATCTGGCATACACAAATATGAATTTCATATCTAAATCAATGTCGACATCTTATTTTATGTTATATTAATTTTCCTTCCATGAAAAAATGTTTGTCTCGATGCAGGTGTCCAAGCTAAAACATGTGTTTCGTCTATTGCACCTACACAATCCTGTAATATGAAAATGAAAGAGAATTTATTGTGCTAAAAAAGAATACAAATAAACAGCTAACCTTAAAAGTAAAGATATTTTCCCAAAGGACGCTCATGTACAACATCTCGATTTGTTGGAAAAATTATCTCTGTGTGAAAAACCATACACTTTAACCACTATATTGTGTAGCATGCCCTATAATCATAAAAAACATAGCAACACCCTCCTCAACATTAACTTTTTTTCCTATCTCTCAACAATTCCTTCTCATTCAAAGTACCACAAAAATTTCCAAAAACATATTTCTGAATACGAAAAATATGGTGGCTAATGGCTAGATGTCCATTTAAAATTTCAAGAATATACATCCTTCTAGTAAGCAATAATATTCTGCAAGGTATCGTGTTTATAAAATTTCTTCCATTCAAAACAAAATAATTAAGAATCAACATATCTCCAACAGTCGCATTCACTTGGTTGGTATTTGGATCCCGCGTAACACTAGCATGCCCTAATAGTTTAGAGAACAATCAATCCACCTTACGCAAACGATTCCATTTACCTTCAATATCTCTACCCCATAATCCAATTTTGCTGAGTTATGTTCCTCATATTGGCGGTCATTGTGGCCACTTCTATAGTGAGTTCTGCTGCTATCCTGCCCCTGCCCTTTGACTTGCCTCCCCTATGCTGTTGGGAAAGCACGCGAGGGTTCCTCTTTAGGGTGTTCCCTTGTCCTCGAAGGTGCATTTTCTTTATTCCTTGTTTTCATGTTAGTAAGCTCTTTCTTGACTAAATGTTTCCTTTTTCATGGATCAAAGTGATTTTAAATCAAACGGTTTTTCTTTGGGTTTTCCAATGGTTCTTTCTTCAAGAACACCAATTTTTCAAGGACTAGAAAATTCCTTTCAATTATTTCCTACTGGCTTCTTCCCATGGGAGTTTCGTGGTTAAAGTGTATGGTTTTTCATATTCGGCGCCAATTTGTTAACCCTAAAAAACGTGATGTTGAAGTGGACAATGGATGTCAAGCCCATTCATGCTAACTCAAGTAAATTCCGATGCATTTTGACCGGAAACCAGTAAGAAGTGGGATGAACGTGGACGTGGGAGATGCTTTACGATGTGAGATAAAAGTATTCAAGTATCGACGAGTGGAATAAAGATGATTGCGCTAACAACAATCACCAATCAAATACCAAAGTAAATCAATTAAAGATCAAAATAATGTATATGGAAAAAAGCAAAATGATATGCTTAAAGTTTTCCAGACTATTTGTATTATCAAAAATCAAGAGCTCAAGAGTCAAAAGTCCAATAATAATGATCCTTTTCCAATTACAAAGAAGGTCTATTTATAGTGCTTTAACCGACGTGGTGTCCGTGTTGGATCAGAACCACGTGACCTCATCTCCTTGACTAAGACTTCACATCATTGTCTATCATACAATAAATACAATGAAAACGGGTCGTCGTCCTATACATTAGGCTTTCACACCTGATATTCTTTATTACAAATGTTATATCAATCATTTCTAAAGATTATTTACAGATCTTGTAAGAGACATTTTCAATTTCATGAGCTTTATGTGAACTGAGGGCCTATGTTGGAGGAGGCTTTGTATTTGTCCTCTGTTTGAAGAGTTTTGGCTTCTTTCATTTCTTAATGTAGCGCTCGTACCCACGCACTTCAACCGTTTAGGCAGTGTTTCGACATAAGAGTTTCAGTCATTCATATGATTTATTTACATTTAACCAGTTAGATCTTTGTTGGCTTTCCTGTCTACGTGGATTGCTACTTGATACTTTGATTTGAGCCTCGATGACTAGGTGTAACATATGAAGTAAAGCATTATTGCTACTATAATGTTGAACTCACATTCCTGAACTTCAAATCCATAGTAAAGTGACCTAAACTTTCTGAAATTACGACGCTGATTGACTTATTCATTTCAATTTTAAACCGTGTCGTTTGACGTTTACTACTAGTTTTTTTTTTCTTTTATCCATGGCTACCTTAGCTTTGTTATGTGTACATAAATTTTATGCTAAAACTAATTCAGAGTAGTAACCAAGTTGTGATACAGATTTTTGATGCATATAAAGCGGTTCATCATATCAAACCATAACATCCTAATCTTAAATTATAGAGGGCAACTTTGCGGGGAAAATATTCATGACAGGTACGTAATTAAAATATCACCACAGGCAATAAAAATATGTCTAATTCATTAAAGAATTCAATATTTGTATAGTGCATCAGAAAAATTAAGGAAAATAGGCGCTAAATTTTTTTTCTAACTGTCCTCACAATCAAATCTAGAACATAACATGATACTTTATAATCCCCTTGAGATATTAGAAAATTACCTTCAACCATGTGGAGGGGGAGAGATGGTATTTGTATTTGGGTAGATTTTGTGTGATTTTATTAAGGCTTACTAGCACAAAACATTCTTAAGTTTGGCTTTTAATGTGCAAAACGTCCATACGTTTCAATTTTTTGAATTTAATCATTATTTCGACATTTCATTGGGGAAAAAATCATTTTCCTCAATTTAATCAATTTTCTCTATAAATCTGTGGAATGACAAATATACTCTCTTATTTAAATAAAACAAGAAAAAAAAAACAACAAAGAACTATTATAACCATATGCCTAAATTTTTCAAAAATTATAAATGAGTCCCAAACAAATAATTCAAAATCAAGACCAAAATCAAAAATAACTCCATCATCATCTTCCCCCACTCCACCCTACCCTACCCTACCCTACCCCAACCAAATAATAAAATAAAAATAATATAGAACAAATGGAACCGTCGGCCTCCATCTAGCTAACCACCACCCAACCGCCACTTAAAGCACCGAAGCTCACACTACAAATAGCCACCATCAACCCCTAAACACTTTCCAATAAATCAATTGAAGTTATAACAAAAATGCCTCCAATTACCCTTGCTTGCATAATCAATGGATAATCAAATGCACTTAGAGTGATAAACCAATCCCATCCACCATCCAATTTCAACAAAATCGAAGCTCCCTGAGAATGATCGCAATATTTATGGACCTGTAAGTGATCAGATCAGGCTTCCCTATCACATCCACATTCCTAAAGGCTCGAATTGCAGCCACAGAGTTAATCATTGCCACCAGCCTCGTTCTCTCTTCATTAGTCCCATATGCAGCAATGTGCAGCAAATATCTATTCCTAGGATGATACACGGCCAGCAACAATCTAAAAATTCGGTAATCATTGCCCCTGCCATCAGAAATATAGTACGCGAAAGCAGGTGGAAAACCCAGCCCGCGATGAATCACTGAAGCAAATGATGTCAATTGGGGTGGGATGGGAGAAGAGGGTGAAGTTATTTTTGTTTTTGGTTTTGATTTTAATTATTTGTTTAGAACTCATTTGTAATTTTAGAAAAAATTGAGCATATGGTTGCAATTAGTTATTTATTTTTTTGAATAAAATGATATATTTATTATTTCACATATTTTTATAAAGAAAATGGGTGAAAAATAAGGAAAATGATGTTTTCGCAATGAAATGTGGAAATATGGGTGAAAATGCAAAAAATTGAAACGTATGAATGTTTTGCACACTAAATATCAAACGTAGGGACATTTTATACTAATAGCCTTCTATTAATTATTTTAAAGTTAATAATTTTCAAGTTCATTTTTCTTTTTTTAATGCTTTTATTAAAAACACTCAAAACGATAAAAATACATGATTAAATCTATCGATGGCCATCCAACTTTATATTTAGTATTACCATGATCATCCAATTTGATTTTATTTCACTATGACCATCAAACTTTATACTTAGTGTTACAATGACCACATAATTTGATTTTATTTATTATGATCACTCAATTTCATATAACATTTCAGTATGACCACTTACCCAACTTCTTTTCACAATTTTCTTTACTTTTAAAAGGGGTAAATCGATAACTTAAAAAAATAAAAATAAGAACTTATTTTTTAAAAAAAGTTATTTAAAAAAAGTTACTTAAAAAAAATTTAAAAAAAACTTATTTTAAAAAAATGTTACTAAAAAAATAAAATAAAAATTTATTTTAAAATAAATGTTTTTAAAATTAAAAAAACTTTCATTTTTGTTGTTTTTTACCCCCGTTTTACCCTCTTTAAAAATAGTGAAGATGGTGAAAAGAAATCAGATGGTCATTGTGAAATGTTATATAAAATTAGGTGACTATGGTCAAACGTTATATAAAATTGGGTAGTGAAATAAAATCAAATTGAGCGACTAGATGACACTAAATATAAAGTTGGATGATCATAATGAAATAAAATCAAATTAAGTGGTCATGATGACACTAAATATAAAGTTGGGTGACCATTAATAAATTTAACTCTAGAAATAAATTTTGAGTTTTACATTATAAATTTTATCTTGTTTTCGAAAATACTCTACCAAACACATTTTCGATATTTTACAAAACTGAAAACTAAAAATAGTCTCAAAATGATGAATCAAAAGCGCACTTATTTTTCTGGTGCTATGATCTCTCTTTTTAAGATTATTTTTTTGTAAAATTTATTTTTAATAATGCATTCTTTCAATAAAATAATTTTATACATAAATTTCAATTTTTTTTCTTATTTCTAATCACGCAACTTTCAAAATTATTACAAAACTCATTTTCCATGAAAACACAAGTTGGAAGCAGAGTAATATCTACAGCTATACTCTCTTCATTAGTCTCGGCTTCTCGTTTCACGGAATTCAAGAGGCGTGGCACTTTCACTCTCCGCTTCCTCTCTCTATCTAAGCGCTCCGATACATACACTTCCTCTTTATATACATACACTTATACAGGTGCATATATATTTCTAGAGAGAGAAGTGCAGTGGAGAGTGGAGCATTTGTGTACTTTCGTTTGAGTTCTCAAACTGACATCATAAGGTATCGATCGTTCGTTCTTTCTCTGTTTTCCATTTTGATGGTTTTTATGTTTTTCCATTTTTAATTTTTTCCAGATCTGAATGTAGTGTTTTATTTATGCATGCAAGAAAAGGGCGGAATGGCTACAAAACAATCTAGGGTTTTCAAATTAGGATTTTTTGGTCAATCGTTTCTGCAAAGTTTTATGGGGTTTTTTGAAACCCTGTTTTAGGATTTAAATGCTGTCATTTTTTTGTGATTTTTTGCGTTGAAAATGTACTTATCTGAAGGAATTTTATTTTTACTATTAATGCTTGTTTCTTCCAAATGACATGGTCAGTGGCAGTTTCATTTCCAAAATTTTCAGTCACATTGTCATAATTTGGTAAGGTTTTTCTTTTTCCTATTATACTGTAGAGATGCAAACGATTCCAACTTGCTTTCTAGTGCTGGTCACTAAAAACACCCACATCTCAAGTAGTGAATTTTCAATCCTATTAAATATTTTTGGGGTAAATAGACTGTAATCTAATTAGCATTCGCAGTCAACTGACGTATAATTGATGATTTATGTTTCTGTGCTTTTGACCATTCACGTGCCAGGGTTTATGATAAATATTTTGTACTGTTATTTTGTCTTTTACTACTAAGGATATTCTAGAGAGAACCTCTGATATGGCGGCTACTGCAACTGAAACTGCATCTTCTACTAGTGTACGTTATGCACCAGATGACCCCAGCCTCCCAAAACCTTGGAGAGGCCTGGTCGATGGAAAGACTGGATATCTATATTTCTGGAATCCAGAGACCAATGTTACCCAATATGAAAAGCCTGCTGCCTTGTCGCAAGCAAGCTCTGGTTCACCTTACAAATCTTTGACTTCATCGGTTCAAAAGTCCTCTCCCGGACGTTGCAGTGACAATGACGGTGATGATTATAGCAGCTGTAACAATGGTGTATCAATGAAGGTTGTTGCTGGAGCAGGAAGTTCTCAGGTGTCTAAACGGTTCTCTCTTATGTTCTTTGCATTCCAGTGTCACTTATAACACAATTACTGTGAACATTTCTAGACCCATCTTATCTAAGTAGAAATGACATGCATGTTTTTTTGGTCTTGCTTTACTAACCTATTTTACGTTTTGGGTTTACTTTTTGTCATTTGCATAGCATTTCGAATCAACTATTATACAACAAATGTTATTTGGTACTGTTAGATTCTCTAGTTCATGATCCCTCTCTCTGTCTCTCGCACTGTGTACGTGTGTTAATTTCAAAACTATTGCGTGATTTTATTTGCTTTCCTTTGCACCTTATATTTGGTGATACAATTTAGTTGCAGCAACCATAATTATTACCTATGTTAATATGCAACGAGTCAATGACTAAACAACCCGAGGATGGATGTATATGTGGTTTTATATAGGTAATTGGGTGACTAGGTGAATAACATACTAATGGCCTGCATATGTTTTGGGTCATAAAGTTACTGTTTCTCCATAAGTCAGTTTTGGCGTTTGTTCTTTTTCATTTACCTTTTAATTTTTTCTTCATTTTGAGTTAGACAACAAGTAGCAGATTGGATGTTTCACTTGATGATTCAAATGTGAAAATGGGTACTGGACATGGATCATCTGCTTCCAAAGGTGCACAAAGTGGTGCTTCCAATAGTGCACCAAGTGGGTTGTCTCCTGAGGCTTATTGTCGTCGGCATGAAATATCCGTAATAGTAAGAATCTAATCATTATGTGTATTTATTATCATAGGTGTATTCCTGCTTTATTGGTTTTTGTCTTGTTTGAAGAGAGTCTGCTTCCACCTGAAGATCATTTTTATTTTCAATTTCTAGGATCAACCTTAACCATGGATGAATCTCTTCAGCACAAGCTGGTCCAACCTAGTGTCAAGGCAGTTTTTATTACTCTCAAAGGATTCTACAAAAACCATTTATATTTTAAACTTGCGGTTGGTTTAGTTAAAGAAGTTGATAAAAATCGAATTCAAAGTAAAAAATTAATTTTAACAATGCATTTCATGGGACCTCAACTTTTATCAACTTTTGGACCTCACATTTCAACAACTTTTATCGAAATCTAGTAAAAATTTGACTTTTGGCAAAAACCAAACAGAGGCTAAGTAGTGAGCAGTGTAAATTTTCTTAGAACAATCAGGAGATTCACGAGTTTATACATCTTGCCTGGTTTGCGATTATTTTGTAATTTTGTTAGGGTTATGCTACAAGTATCTAATTTTTTACCTAATGAATGCCATAATAGCCAAATGGCTGCATGGCAGCCATTTGGCTATTATGGCAATCATTAGGTAAAAAATTATGTACAAATAGAATTTTCCATTTTGTTAATGTTTGCCTTGGTTTTGTGTAGTTGATTCTTCTACTGCTTATCAACTAAGATTCGATTTTAAGAGTAGAAAGTGAAAGATAGTTTAATACCAATTGAAGTTATTTTGGTGTGAATACTTGGTTGTGACCCCCCCCCCCACCCCACCCCAACTCCCATTTTTGATTTTGCATACATACTCTTTTGTTCTATACCTACTCATTCTTTTATTTGTTACAAGTCATATTTATTTACATAAAATGCTAACTGCTCACCTGTTCTTCAATCGTCTAGGGAGATAATGTTCCCCAACCCTTCGTCTCATTTGAAGCCACTGGTTTGCCCTCGGAGATTCTAAAGGAGGTATGTGCATAATTTGTATATTTGAAGTTCTTTGACAGCTAGAAGCCTATATAAGTTTGAACTGTCGATGAATTAAATTTTCTGCAACATTAATTGACTGCTGGATGTCAGCTAGAGATTAAGGACTCATACTCAATTTTTTCCATCCGAACTTTTTGTCTCAGGTGCGATATTTGCTCCAAGGAGGAGCCAAATGTCGTACGCTGTGCCGCCATCGTATGGGGCTTGATGTATTTGGAGTGCCCTTATTTGGTGACCAATTTTGTGAAGGGCTATCTAAATCATACAAATTTGTTACTGGGACTTTGTTGGTAGTTGTTCATTCTACCTCTTGGTCCGACTAGGAAAAGAAATGTCCTACTGTAGCTTGCACCAGCAAGCAGTGGCTGTTTACATTGGGGGATGATACTTGTTCTTGCACTGTACACTCCCATAAGCCTGAATGAAACCAATCACAAATCTTGAAGAGAGTACCTCTGCTTACAGGTGTTGCCTTTTTTTGGTTTGCCAGGTATTCCAAGCTGGATTTTCTGCTCCTACTCCAATACAGGCACAATCTTGGCCAATTGCTCTACAAGGTCGCGATATAGTAGCCATAGCCAAGACAGGCTCTGGGAAAACACTAGGTTATTTGATTCCTGGCTTTATTCATCTAAAGCAACGACGTAATAATCCTAAATTAGGTCCAACAGTTCTGGTATTGTCGCCAACAAGGGAGTTGGCAACTCAGATACAAGATGAAGCCGTGAAGTTCGGAAAATCGTCGAAGATATCTTGTACGGTATGGATCTAATGATTGCTTGAATTTAATGCATATTGTTGCAATAACAAAGATGCTTCTATTTGTGTCTTCTTATGCAACCTTGCAGTTTTGAAGGTGTAATACTATTTCCTTATTTTTTTGGTTTGCAAATTATCTTGGATATGTTGATCTAATCATATTCTGAAGGAATATTGTATGGGGAAATGAAGTTTTTTCAGGAGATATTATATGGCTCAAAAATTGAAACAGTTCTTAATTGAGTCCATATTGTGTCTGTATAGGCATGATACCTAGTTTTCTGTCTCTCTCTCTTTTTTTTTTTAATATATACAAATTTTCACTTTCGTAGGTTATTCCAACGAGTGCACCCTACAACAACTCCAACTTCCTTCATTCATTCGTTTTTGGCCTCTTTAGGAGTTTAATATTAAATGATCCTAAATTACTGAATAATAGAACCTACCGAAACTTGCCCTATAAATAAAATCACATTTGGTCGATATCTCCCACATGTCATTCATGTACACCACCATCCAAGAGTTTGTTGGATGTTTTGGTCGGACCTACAAAATAGACATGCAGTAAAAGAATTATATGAGCTACATGCTTAACAATTATAGGTCATATATTTTCATGCATACATGTCATGTAATTCTCAAAATTATATCATGCTGGAATGTCATCATGTCATGCCCATTCTTTCTATAAATATCAAAATCAAATAATTTTTGGCGAAATCTATCATTTGGATCTATATCCGTTAGCTACTATTTTTCACTAACTATTAACTCCACCTTCCTGGATTTTGTGGAATTGGATCTATTTTAATGCCTTTTTCATATTTTGTTGTTATTTCTAGTTTTATAGGTAACTGATTTAGTTTTCAAATAAAAATTTGGAAACATGTGAGGTCTATATAATCTAATGCTTCGAATTAATGATGAGAGGAGTATTAGGAATTTCCAATAATAATGCTTTTCCTTGAGTTTTTTGATGCAGTTCAAACCTTAGGTGGGCCTATGGGAGTTTAGGTGTTACACTATTCTTCTCTCTTTTCTCCTGTCATAACTTCCAGTGTTCTTGGGTACGCAAGGACCAAGAACAGTTTCATTACATTTTCCGACTCGGCCTATTTGATAAATCATTGTAGATCCGAAGTCGCTAAAGAATAGAACCCCTCACGCCCTCAAAAAATTTTGGCCTAAATCGCAACTTGTTCCTTTTACCGTTATCTGAATCCATTTCTGATCTTAGTTTTGGTGTTGTGTGAGGAAGTGTTTGTATGGAGGTGCACCCAAAGGTCCACAGTTGAAAGAGCTAGACAGAGGTCTTGTGGATGTGGTGGTGGCTACTCCCGGTCGGTTGAATGATATTCTGGAGATGGGAAGAATTAGCCTCCATCAAATTTCATACTTGGTGTTAGACGAGGCAGACCGAATGCTGGACATGGGGTTTGAACCTCAGATAAGGAAGATTGTGAAGAATGTACCTACTCGTAGGCAAACCCTGATGTACACAGCAACATGGCCTAAGGAGGTACGAAAAATTGCTTCTGATCTTCTAGTCCGTCCTATTCAAGTTAACATAGGAAATGTTGATGAGCTTGTCGCAAACAAGGCAATCACCCAGGTGCATTTTATTTTTGCTTTTCCATCTCTCTCTATCTACTTTATTACGTATTCAAGAAAAAGAAATCATTTTCATACTTGTTATTGGGTCCTAGTTTTCATATAGAATTATTGACTCTTGAGACGTTGTTATATGCAAAGAATGTTGAAGTTTTGTCATCAATGGAGAAGCGTAGGCGTCTGGAACAGATATTGAGATCTCAAGAACCTGGATCAAAGATAATAATTTTCTGTTCTACAAAGAAAATGTGTGATCAACTTGCAGGCAACCTAAACCGTCAATTTGGAGCAGCTGCTATTCACGGAGATAAGTCTCAGAGTGAGAGGGATCATGTGTTGAATGAGTTTCGCACAGGAAGGACCCCAGTGCTTGTAGCTACTGATGTTGCTGCCCGTGGCCTGGACATTAAAGATATCAGGTTGGTGATGTATCAAATTGATTTTGCGAATATTGAGATGTATGCTTGAAATCCATGTCTTTGGTTAAAAACTTAAACCTATTACATAATTATGAACCATTGCTCTTTTGGAAGAAACTAAATAATCTCACATATAGTTGTGCATTCCCCATTTCCTCTTGCAATGAGTTTTAATTTTACCTATGTGGTGCATTTGTGAACGCACATCTATTTTTATCAGCTGTTTTTTTTAATATTTGGGTGAACCTCAACTTGCGTGATTGCATCTCCCATCTTAATGTGAATCTTCTTATTATTATTGGCTCTGTGTCCTCGATGTTGATGAGGTTATAAAATTACTGAAATTATATACGATCTGGTGAAGCTGTGTGATTTATGGTGTTCTAAATATTTGTTGTGTGATTGGTCTCATGCAATGATAGTTTGTTCTCGTCACAGGGTGGTGATAAATTATGACTTTCCTACGGGAATAGAAGACTATGTTCACAGAATTGGAAGAACTGGACGTGCAGGTGCCACAGGTTTAGCTTATACTTTCTTCTCTGACCAGGATGCAAAGCATGCATCAGATCTTGTCAAAATTTTGGAAGGGGCAAATCAACAGGTCCCTGTTGAAATTCGTGATATGGCTTCACGTGGTGGTTTCGGGGGGGCGAGACGTCAGTGGGGTTCAGGATCTGGTGGTCGGGATGGAGGTCGTGGTGGACGCTATGACTCTGGCTATGGTGGAAGAGATGGCGGAAGGGATGGTAGCCATGGTTATGATTGTGACCCGCAAGAAGGGTAAATTTTTATTTTATTTTTTCCATATTTTTTGGTTCTCAGAATTGCGTCTCACTTTTGTGTACATGTCACTATAGATATGGTTACAGATCCCACAGTGCGCATGATGAGGATGCACTCGGGAGCAGCCATTCTAAGAGCTTCCATGAAAGCATGATGGCTAATATGAATAACACAAGTACAAGTCGCAGTCGAAGCAGAAGCCCAAACAAGAATTCTGGATGGGGTGAGAACCCAGGCACGGCTCGTAGCCGTAGCCGCAGCGTGGAGAGGTTTGATACTGCTGCCCCTACCCGACGTAGTTTCCATGAAATGATGATGGAACGGGCCCAACCATCTGATTCGCACGATCATCACAAGAGATCTCCATCCGATGGTAATGGAAAGGAAACTTTTGGTGGATCTTACAATGGCAATGATAAACAGACGTTGGGAAGATCACCTGGTCAACAACAGGGTACTGAAGAACTTGCTGATTGACCAAGTCCCAATCATGAAGAGGAAGAAGAGAAGCTATGATTCCAGCAGCTAAAGAGGACCCGATGACCCAGGATGATTAGCAGTTCAGTTACTCTCAAGGCACTTCTGGAAGTGAATTTAGTTTGGGGGATGTTATTTTGTATCTGAATTACATGATTAGCATCGTAGTTGCTGATGGTGGGTTTTATAATTTTGTCTCAGCAAAACTTGCAGACCTTTTTTGTCGGGTTTCAACCCTTTGAGTTTGCATGTCTAGGAACCTTTTTATGCTGGACAGTGCCTTGTTTGTGGACGTTTTCTGCTGTACTGGATACAAGTTTATAGTTTTATGAAGGATAAAAAGTTTAGTGCTATGGAGGATTATATGTCTTCAGTTTCTTCATTTTTACTGCATTATTTTTAAAATTATAATTTTATCTTCCTTTTCCTTCTATGTGCAGGCATCCAATATTCTGTACCAAAAAATGATATCCTCCCCCGGCACCTATCGCACCTACACCATTTTAAGTGATTGTAGTCACACTCTTTCGTCTAGCATTAACTTTTACTTAATGGAAAGGTTAAAAAACTCGTCAAATCGAGAGAAAACAATTGCAAATCATAGTAATCATTAGCCAAAACACTTGAGAGAAGTAACACCACAATGCAGTCGCTTAATGGCCTCAATGAAGATTGTATTTTCTATAACAATCAACGTCTAGAAATCATAGTAGAAAAGTATACCCATAAAAACTAGTCTAGTCGTTGCACCTGCTAGAAGCTTGCGCCATATGTTCTTTCAACATCTTAGCAACAGAATGAATAGCTAACCATAGTCGAGGGAGGCAGGTCAGGGAACACGAAAATTGCTTGACCTAAAATTCATCAGGCAATCCTTTACCTTCACTATCCCTCAAAAATCACCTCTAAAAGTCTTCTTACTGTATCCCCTGTTACCATGTTGAAAAATGTCATTAGACAAGAAATGTAGTCTTCAATATCCAACATTCGTCAAACGACTCCATCCCATCTTTTCAAAATCCTCATCGGAGACAGTAAGACAATCATTGGCATGTGATTCAGTCAAGTTTTCTTCTCGTGTCGTGTGCAAGTTAATCATGCCTTCCATAATGACTATAATAAATTCTTGGCAAAATCGAACTTAATGGATTTCGGTTTAGAAAGTGGCCTCTCAAGTATGTTGACTATAGGATCACCATTTCAGAATTCAGTAGTTCCAAAACCTCCCCAATTTCTGAAGATTGAGCATGAGAATCATCCTGTGAAAAAAACAAATGGATTCGATTTCTCACCTCGATCCAACTACAGCCTCCGCTTTTCTTCACTCCCTTTTCGTGCATCATTTTTCTTACATTCGACACCTCAAGCCACCTACCAGAAGAAGCATAAATATTTGACAATAGAACATAGCCTCCAGACTTTGTCTCTGCCAGTTCCGACAGCTTTCTCGCTATCTTCTCCGCTAGTTTTTCGTTCCCGTATGTTTTACAACCACTTAGTAGAGCTGCCCATGCATTTACTTCAGGTTCAAAGGGCATATTTGTAATAAACATTTCTGCCTCGGAAATGCGGCCTGCTCGAGACAACATGTCCACCACACTTGTATAATGCCTTTCACTTGGCTTTATGCCGTAAACATTCTCCATTGAATTGAAGTAGAAGAGCCCTTTATCAACTAAACCACAATGAGAGCAAGCAAATAAAACTGACAAAAGAATGAGGTCATTAGGTGTAATAGTTGAAGTCTGTTCCATTTCTTCAAACAGTGCAAGTGATTCCTCTGCAAATCCGTTTTCTGCAAGCCCTTGAATCATAGCCGTCCAAGCAATCTCATTTTTTATCAGCATCCCATTGAAGACCTTCCTAGAACTTTCAATATGTCCAGTTTTTGCATACATATCTACAAGTGCCGTGCCCATGAAGACGTCATTCTGGAAGCCGAGTTTTACAACTTTTGCATGCATATACTTGCCTTTCTCTAATGAGACTAAGCTTGCACAAGCTTTTAGAACACTTGAAAAGGTGGATTTATTAGGCTGTTCTCCGGACAAAATCATCTCATTGAATATTTCAAATGCCCTGTCAAAATTTTCCGTTTCTATGTAGCCAGTGATCAAAGAGTTCCAGGAGATGTTGTTTTTATTAGGTATCTGGTTAAACAATTCTTTAGCTTCTGCAAGTTGGCCATTCAAACTATAACCTGTCACCATTGAATTCCAACAAACAACATTCTTCTCCAAAATTGAGTCAAACACGAGGCGTCCATCTTTAGTATTTCCACATTTGCAGTACAAGTCAACAAGTGAACTGCAGATAAAAATATCTCTGTCCATCCCAATCTTCAGAACATGCCCATGGATGTTCTTTCCTTCTTGCAAAGCTTTCAGACTGGCCAATGCACTAATTACACTAGAATAGCACGAAGTATTAGGTATAAACAGGCATTGAATCATCTCATGGAACAGACTCACTGCCTCTTTGGAATAGCCACCCTGACCGTACCTTGAAATCATCACACTCCAAGAAATCTCATTTCTTTCTGGCATTTCATCGAAGATCCGACGAGCTTCTATCATGTCCCCTGTATCCACATACATGTCTAGAATAGCGGTCCAAGAAACCACATCTCTTTCCTCCATACGATCGAAAATTCTCCTAGCTATGTCAATATTTCCTAACTTCAAATTAAAAGAAACCAAAGAATTGGCAACAGATAAATTATCCTCAAAACCAACCTTAACAATCAACACCAACACACTCTTTCCCAATTCAAAGTCACCTAACTCGCCGCAAGCTCTAACAACAGAAGTAAAAGTCACATCATTAGGTTCAACCCCAGATGCAAGCATTTTCATAAACACTCCCATTGCTTCATAACTCAATCCATTTTGTACAAGCCCACTAATAGTCGCTGTCCACAAAAACACATTCTGAAAAGGGTTTCTCTTAAAATACCACATTGCCTCATCCACTCTTCCATATCTTAACAACCCCGAAATCAACACAGTCCAAGAAACCTCATTTCTTTCAGGCATTTCATCAAACAGACGACGTGCTTCACTGACATTTCCCCAGTCCACATTTGCATTAATCAAACAGTTATGTGCAACTAAATTAAACCCATTAAACTCCTTCACCATCTGCTCAATTTCTTGAGATTTTCTTGAATTTAAGTACATGATGAGCAGCTTTACGGATATATATTTCTGTGATGAGAGGCCCATTTTGAGTAAATGGGCATGCAGCGCATTCCCATGACTAATTAACCTTTGATTCGTGAAACTTTCTAACAAGTGTATACTTGATTTTATGTACGTTTTGAAACTTTTTCTCGAGTCAATAGCAAAGAGAGCGTTCAAAATATTTTTCATGAAGACGAGAGGTAGTTATGTTAGTTAGAATTTTAGGGAGATTTGACAGACGTGTGTAAACTACTCTTCATAATTCTATAAAAAAAAAAAAAAAAAACTTCAAATGATATGTAAAAAGTGTAAAACGGGTCAGTTAATTTTACGTTTTCGAAATTATAAATTTTTAGTACATTTGTGGTAAGGAATATTACACAAGTCATTATGCAATTGTTGTTAAAAACTTAAATTTGATTGAATCTCTCTCTACACTATTAACGAACAATCAATGAAGTACACACGTTCTTATCAATTCCATTTTTCAAAAGTTCGGATATTATTGATTAATATTAAAACACAACATGCCCGTTAGCACTTATGCTGAATTTAGAGTTAAATGTTTCATTAGTCATTGAACATGTTTCACTCACCATATTTCATTAATAGCTAAAATGTAAAATGCTTCCGATTGATCATTAAAGTTTAACACGTTCCACTCCTCGTACACGTACCATGTTTCATTTGTTATTGAACTTATACATCCATCACGTTTTACTCACTGAATTTTAAAATACTTTTGATTGGTCACTGGATTTCATAATGTTTTTGAATAAAGTTGATTTTCTACTTAAATCAAGAAAATAAAATAAAATAAATATCGACTAGATAATAAGAGTCTCAATTTAAAACAAGAATATTGATATTGGTAAATTATATATATAATTTTGCTAGTAGTCAAAATCCATGTTCAACGGGAAAAAAAACAAATACTAGTTTCAAACTAACATAAATCTTAAATTAGATCACAATCTTCCTTTACATTGAGAAAATAAAATTCAGAACATATTTCTTTGTTTCGATTGAGATTGTAAACCAAATCAAGAGAATAAAAAATTATATCTCAAACATTTAGTGAATTTTTTTTTATCTATATTCAATAATATTAATCAAGATTAATAAAATATAATTTTTAGAGTTGCCACAAAGTAATTCAAGAAGAACATTGTCTTCGTGTATGATATTTTATATTTCAAAATTTTCAATTTTTGAACAGTTGGATTCTGTGAGTAAAGTTCATTGATCATCCGATAAGTTCAATGAGTAAAGCGTGATAGATGTATAAGTTCAGTAACTAATGAAAAATGATGAATGGGTGATGAATTGCAATATGTTAAATTTCACTGATTACTCGAAAGCATTTTTGAAGTTCAGTAACTAATGTAACTTGGTGAGTGAGTGAGTGATGAAATGTAACGTGTTGAAGTTCCGTGACTACTCGAAAGCATTTTAAAGTTTAGTGACTAAAATGTGACGGAGTTATAAGTTCAGTAACAAATGAAACATTTAACTCGCTTAATCTAACTTATAAGTTGTTGTGTCATCAATTTTTAGCTGTGAATCATCAACTCTATTTTTAAAGTTCTCTTGGAATAAGATTCTAATATCCTCGTAAGGTTCTCTTGGAATAAGATTCGTGCAAGGTATCCAGAACATTATAAGCCTCTTGCTGCAATTGAAATTCGCACTGTTCATAGGATTGGATGGCAAAAAAGGGCATCGTTTGTTTTCGCAAGTATATATAAAAAAAAATTTGGTGGCAAAACGTTCCTTAGTTTGAGTTGTGTCGTCCAACTTTCCTGTCTTAGGGCCTGCGCAAACCATTGTCGCGAAGCGAAGATCTTTCTATTGATTTAGAGTAATGGATGGTGATGCAGATGTTGTGTGAAATAAGATACAGAATTATGCATGAGAAATAAGGGAATTTACACATTTCGAGTTCAAGGACAAATATATGATTATTAAAATGAACTTATTTTTAGAGATGTCAACGGTTCGATTCGGGGTCGGTTCGACCAGAACCATAACCGCACCACCAAATTTTTGGCCATACCATAACCATGTAAGTTGGTTCGTATCTCAGTTCAATTCAGTTAATAACTACGAAAATAAATTATTTTTTATAAGTCCAACCCTAACCGTCAAATTGAAAAAAAAAATTATGAAGAAAAGTCAATAAAAACAAAAACACAATACTAAGTCAATTTAGCAAACAATATCCCAAATGAAAATGCAAACAATATCTCAATTTCCAAATCCAAAATTCGAATTTAACAAACAATATTATCAATATAGTCAAGACTCTTATTAGCATAGGTCAATCTTCATTTTTCCCCACAACTCTTACTAGCATAGGTCAAGAGTCAAGATTAAAAGTTGATTCCTATATAGTAAATAAGAAATGTAATTAGAGTAATAACACAACCATACTACCTAATCAAGAATGGTCTTAACTGAAGATTTAAACAAAAGAATGTACCTTTTCGTCAATGTCCTCCTCACTAAACCTTGCACAAACTCTGGAGTATGATGAAGGCACAGAATTTTCTACGCACAATAGAGAAAAAAATTAGCAATAAAAGAAAGTGCATGAATAACAAATATAAAACAACAAATCTTATCATGAATATCAGTCCAAAGCCAATCCCGAACACACATTAAAGCTTTTAAAGTCTTCTGGTGAAGCCTATTTCTATGCGGACTCACAAATCTATCACTTGTACCAAACACCGAGTCGCTGACTCAGATGCCACAATAGATGTTAGAATGGCTAATAAATCTCTAACAACCTTCTATAAAGTCGGATATTTTATTAAACTTGCTTTCCACCATATCAATAAATCAAAACCATCCACCATTGGCAATACTGGCTCATCTAGAAAAACATCAAATTGTTTTTACATGATCAGCAATAACAGAATGGCTAAAAAATGTATTAAAACCAGCCATGCGAGAATACTTTTTAACAGTATTAGACGACTCTGCTTGTGAAGATAATGAAGAGTGAGATGTATTTTATGTCGAATGATGTGATCTTTTGTACTCTTTGAACAACTTATGACAAAATGCTCTAACCTTTTCAATATTTATCTGCGCTTCGTCTCCAAAGATCAAAGGGAAATAGTATTCAACTAGTTTCATCTTGTATCTCGGATCTAATACAGTTGCAACAGCCAAAATATATGTTGAATTCTGGAATTTCATTAATAACATTAGCAAAAAGCCACATTAATTCTGTAATCAAATTAATATTTTGACTCTCTATTTCTTATGAACATAGAGAAACTGAAGAACGCATAAACTAGCAAGCAAAACAAATTAAAAATCACATTTTTCGGGCCACGCATCATATATTTAAATAATATTATAAAGAAAATGTAATCAAATATAATGTATCTGAGTTTTCTTAAATTGTACAGAGAAGATGGATTGAAGCCAATGGACGCAGAACTACTCAGGGATTGTGCTCACAAGATGGTCGTTGCTGATTACTATAATTTGAAGCTGAGGTACAGGTAGTAGAGCGCGTGGCAGATCTGATTTGGTTCATTGGTTGAGTGGACGAGTGTTTTGTAAGTTTGATTTCCAATTTTCAATTTTAATGCGTAGAGTTCGAGTTAAGTTACCGAGTTAATGATTTACTAGTAATGTTAATTGGACCAAAATTTTGGGGAAGCCCAATTGTCAAAATTGTCGAATTAAATTTTTTTAACAAGTAATCGGTTCAGGGTTGGGCACCATCGCTAAATACCATACTTGTCCCACCTCGACCCGAGTCATTAAAATTAAAACCATAACCACCCCATTGTACTATAAGTTCGATTTTTTTCGCCCCATTCGATTTGGTTAATTGGGATTTTCGATTTTAACAGTTCAAATTGCCATCCCTATTTATTTTCGGAACAATTAGGAAAGTCTATAAATGATGTAAATATTGGAGAGGAAGAGATCTTGGGTGGATTAATGAAGGATGAATCGCGCATAACCATATCTGAAACTGATCTTTCAAGTGCAAATAAACTGAATGTCGAACAAAGAGCTGCCAATTATTCTATTTTGGCTAAAGTTTTCAGCAATATAAAAGACCTATTTTTTTGTGGACAGTCCTGATGAAATAGGAAAATATTTCTATATATATTTTTACAGTTTTAGATCTATTGTTATCTTAATAATTGGTTCGAATTGGGAACGGAAACGAAGAGATTTATTACTGCAGTATGATGTAAAAGTATAACCAGACTCGGCAATGGATTATGAAAATGATGATATTTCCTTAGAAAAATTAATCCATGAAGAGTTTAGAAATATAAGAGTACCGAAAAATCTTGACTTCATGATTAACCGAGTGATTTTAGCTCCCAAAAATGAACATGTTGATTATATAAATAGAAGTTTGATCGAAAGATTTCAAGGTGAAACTACACTGTTGACCTCAAAATCGAGATGAACAAATTCATTTCATGGGGATTATATAAAAAATGTCTGAACAAAGCAAGCATGCGCAATACACGTGCAATGCAGTTTTACATTTGATTAGAAATTGGAAACGAAGAAAAAAAAATGTAAATTACTATCAAAATCATTACTGTCAAAATTAACCTTCTAAGAATAAAGGAGTTTTAGGGGATGGAGTATTACAATTTTTATATTATTTTACTTTTTAAGTTTTCTTTATTTGTTCGATAGGTCGCTATTAATGAGTTAATTTTAGCTATTTAATAAGTACCGGAGAAGTGCTCCTACTTTTAAGGAAAAGAGAGAATGTTATTTTGTATTTAATCGGTTGGATTTGGTGATCCAAATTCGGAATAGGATTTGCGTGGTTTGGAATGTTGGTCTTGAAGATGTCAAAATAGGATTCAAGGAAGAAAAATGGAGTTGACGGCGCCGGAATAACGCTCGAGCGTTTTGCTTGCTAGTGTTTGAGTGTTGCTCGAGTGCCATACCCGACGCTCGTATAGTGCGAGACTAGAGCTCGAGCGCCATACCCGACACTCGCATTGAAAACCCAAGAATAGCTAATCAAGAGAATGGTGAATTGATTTTTGAAACTTTTTCGAATAATTAACTAAATTTACGTAAGTTAAAAACACTTTGATAAGTTAATAATCATAAACAAGTTCCAGCAAGTAATTCGCTCAAATAATAAGAGTAAATATGAATAGATTGTAAGCAAGTTCAAGCAAGTAGTTCAATCAAATAATAACAGCAATTATGAATAGAAGACAACTAGACACAATTAAGCAATCAAGTAAAATTGTGTAAATTTGTATAAAGTAAAAACACGTTAAGGAGAAGGGATAGAGAGTGCAAATGATATAATATGGAAGTTCGATCCAATGCAATGATCTACATCCCCCGTTACCAAACTTTTCGGCACGAGCAAAGCCTTTTTCACCATGTTGATTGACTTATGGTGCAATCCAACCGTTTACAACGCTTCCGGTGACTTACAACCAAGGAGCACCGATCATTTTACAACGTTGAGCTTTCCGAGTTCCACGTTGATCATTGTATGCAAATTGCTTGGGCCCGAACTTCGTGTCATCAATTTTATTCATGTGCAATAATCACTATGGACTCTTGAAATCAATTTGTTAGTAATAAACATAATTTGTTTGTGATAATCAAAACAAGATGTCAACCATAAGTCAACAATTTCCCACTTTTTGATGACAAACACAATGATTTGCAAAGTATAACTCGAACTAATTGATGAGGAATAAAATTTGCATATATGTATTCCCTCAATTTATTTTACTACAATTCCCACTGTTTAAATATAATCATGCAAATATTTTCTATCTCTTCCCCCTTTTGGCATAAGCAAAATGTACGGAATCAAGTAAGAACAGTCAATTGTAGAGAGAGTACCAATAAAACAACTAATAGACAATGCATAATTATTTAAATATTAAGGCATAGTTAAGTACATAATCAAAACGTTCAACCATAATTTAAAGAAGTTTTAAGACAACAATGAAAACTACGGAGCTGGAGGAGGATGCTAAGACCGAGCAAGCATGTCGGCAAAGAAAGCGGTCATCTGATCATGCATAGTAGCATGTCGTGCGAGGATCGTGTCCTGCTGAGCTTGTACGTGACGAAGTTCCCCGCTCATCTCATCGACAGTCGTAGTGAAAGAGTCCATCCGCCCATGCAAAAGAGAGAGTTGGTCCTCGTCAAAATCTCGTCCAGTCGGTTGGGAAGCTCTCAATCTCGAGGGACCGGTGGTAGGAGGCACCCCCTCGTCGTCCTTGTCGTCGTACTCATCTTCTTCAAACGGTAACATAGACGGCCCCGAGACGGGTTGAACCCCTTTGTTTCAGCTACCCATTGTCCATTTTTTTTAACAATTTTCATGCTTTTAAGGATGGTGGAACCATTGGTATCGGTAGGATGAGGTTTAATGAAAGCTTCGTCATTGAGATGAATGTTGAAATATTTAAAAATCTTAGTTAAAAGCATGCCATATGGAAGAGCCTTGGCTATACATGAAGAGTGTATGAGTTTCATGAGGCCTAATGCAATGATCGGAAAATCAACTTGCCGGTAGAATAATGTTAGCAATGACGTTTTACAAGACTTTACAAGGTAAAGTGAGTTGTTTTGTTGAAATTTTAGTAATGTTTTTGAAATCCTTACCTGTAACACGACGGCAAGCGTCGGTCGCACCATAGCCTTCCACCGAAGGGTGGGTTTTGTGCACAAAGGTTTGGACATCACAAGGTTCAAGTTCAAGGAGAGTACGAATAAGTGGTTTTGAAACCGTGATGCGAATGTTTTTGATAAAGCATGAAATATCTCCTCGTTGTGAAGAGAATGTCATGTTTTGATAAAATTCTTGTATTAAACATGGATAAACATTTTCTTCTGACGAGTAAATTGGTACCTAACCCATTGTAATGAAAAGTTCATCTATCCTAAATGTGGGTGCATCAATAGAAAAAGAGGGAAAATTAACGTTTTTACCTAGTAAAATAGGTAGCTTCGCAAAGGGGTTCGTCGATATCGTCTCGATTTTAGAGTCCAATTCTTCGTCAAATGATGGATGTGGAGAGTGACGAATGGTGTGCTTAATCCTCCACGTCGAGAAGTCAACATTTTTCAAAAAGAATGAGGATTTTCGGATTTATAGGACTTAAAGAAGAAGTTTCTTAAAATTTTGGATTTTGGATTGGAATCTTGAATAGAAGATATAGAGTGTTGGAAAATCTTTGTAAAGTAGTAGAATCGATGATTTATAGTCGGATTTTGAGCAAAAATAAGGTGGGCAGTGAAATTTGAATTCTAGGGCTCGAAATATGAAAAACAAATGATGAAATGCCGATGAAAGGGATTTTTGAAGATTGGAAATAGATTAGGGACGAGAAAACTTGAGAGATACGATGAGAAATGGGTTTGATGCAAAGTTGGTAGAGAGGGGAGCGAAAATGGATAGGAGAAATGGAGAAGAAATGGTGGAATCACGAATTAAAAGCTAAAATTTTTGTGTATCGGACATCCCTAAAGAATTGCAGAAAAACAAAAAAGTTCTGTCCTATTGGACGCTAGATACCGGACGTCCAATAATTATTTATTTATTTTTGTAAGAATAAACAAAATGGGAAGTTTAATTTTGAAAGCAGTTTGACTCGATAAGACCCCAACTTCGTCTAATGAACGTGAAACAATTGGGCGCAAGAGGTTTGGTGAAAATATCGGCCAATTGGTTTTCTA
The DNA here is from genome assembly GCA_903798255.1 of Fraxinus quadrangulata. Lineage (NCBI taxonomy): Eukaryota > Viridiplantae > Streptophyta > Magnoliopsida > Lamiales > Oleaceae > Fraxinus > Fraxinus quadrangulata. The sequence goes on from CAIGRB010039559.1 coordinate 28,271, forward strand.
TGTCAACAAAGAAAAGTGAGATATCACCGTTTTGAATATGATTCCTAAAAAAGTGATGTCTTATCTCAATGTACTTAGTTCGAGAATGCAAAATGAGATTTTTAGATAAGTTTATGGCACTAGTGTTATCACACATGATAGAAATATGATCGTAAGAAAGATGAAAGTCACTAAGGATTTGTTTCATCCATAACACTTTAGCGCAACAGATTACAGCTAAGATATATTCGGTCTCGACCGTAGCCAAAGCAACAGAGTTTTGTTTCTTACTAAACCACGAGACTAGGGCGAATCCTAGAAAGTGACAAGTGCCGCTAGTGCTTTTTATTTACCTATGGTTGACATCTCGTTTTGATTATCACAAACAAATTATATTTATTATTACTAACAAATTGATTTCAAGTGTCCATAGTGATTATTGCACATGAATAAAATTAATGACACGAAATTCGAGGTCAAGCAATTTGCATACAATGACCAACGTGAAAATAAAATCAATCAATCGAGACTATGAAGAATGATATTGCAAAATCTGCAAAAAGATACCTCAACAAAAATCGAGACAAAAGTCAAAGTACCGTCAATTAATGCGCATCAAAATGTTCAAACAAGTAATTAGACTTTTCAAAATTATACGTAAAGGCAAAATATTTCAATACTTTGTAATGAATCGAGAGGAGCTCAAATTTTGATTTTACGATCACAAAATTCATGACAAAAATGTTTGCATAAAGATTATTTTTTAAAAGTTAAAAATTTCAAAACTCATATTTGAAAAATGCTACTTACCTTGAAAAATATTTTCAAAACGTCCCTCAAGTACTTACATTTGTTAAAAATTAAAACAAAGACGTTTCGACATAAAACGATCGTACCGGATGTCCGGTATGGCGGTTTTACAGCCAATGGTAAAAAATTCAACCGTTCTGATTTTTCTGACAAAAAGGCTAGTTGACCGTCCGGTATTTACCGGACGTCCAGTATGGGTCATCCAGTTGGATATAGTTTTTAACGATTTTTCACCAAAAAATACCAATTCACTTTGCATTCAATTTGAACCCTTTCTAGAGTAATAAGTGAGCATTTATTAAGATAAATCATTGATTTTCATTATTTATTCATCCTCATAAATTAATTTATACTTGAAAAACTTTTGATCATTCCAAACTTACAAAATTAATTTCTGTCAAAGTTTTTCAAATCAAACACTTGAGTCATATCATTGCCATCTGTTAAAGTGTTTGCCTTCTTCTCTTCTTATTCTCAAGTTTGAATCTATTATTCATTAAAAAGAGAATATTTCACTTGTAAACTCATTTTGAGTTGTGGGTCATATTGAGGTCACGTAAAGCTCAATAGTGTGGGTCATATTGAGGTCCCATAAATCTCAATAGCGTGGATCGTGTTGAGGTCCCGAAAAACTTAACGTTGTAAAAGGATCGGTGTTCCTTAGCTGTAAGTTACCGGAAGCATTGTAAACGGTTGGATTGCACCATAAGTCAATCAATATAGTGAAAAATGTATTACTTGTGTTGGAGAGCTTGGTGACGGGGGACTTATATTATTGCATTAGATCGGACCTCCATATTATATCGTTTGCACTCTCTATCCCTTCTCCTTAACGTGCTTTTACTTTGTGCAAATTTACACTGTTTTACTTGCTTGCTTAATTGTGTCTAGTTATTTCTATTCATATTTGCTGTTATTATTTGATTGAATTACTTGCTTACTCTCTATCCCTTATCCTTAACGTACTTTTACTTTGTGCAAATTTACACCTTTCTACAGGATTACTTAATTGTATCTAGTTGTCTTCTATTCATATTTACTCATATTATTTGATTGAATTACTTGCTTGAACTTGCTTACGATTATTAATTTATCAACGTGGTCTTAACTTACGTAAATTTAGTCAATTATTCGAAAAAGTTTCAAAAACCAATTCGCTCCCCTCTTGGTTAGCTACTCTTGGGTTTTCACTTTTTCGATCAACTTGACATCCGGCCCAGTCGGCATCCGAATAACTAAGGAAGTCAAAGTGAGTTCGTTTTGGGTACCAAAGTCCTAAGTTTCGAGTCCCACTAAGGTATCTAAAAACTCTTTTTACGGCTTTAAGGTAAGATTCCTTAGGATTAGATTGGAAACGAGCACATAAGTATTTACTAAACATAATATCGAGTCTACTTGCTATTAAATAAAGAAAGGATCTGATCATACCTCGATACTTAGTGATGTCAACGGGAGTGCCTTGGTCATCTTTGTCAAGCTTCACGGAAGTGCTTAGTGATGTCAACGGGAGTGCCTTGGTCATCTTTGTCAAGCTTCATGGAAGTGCTCATCGAAGTATTCATCGGCTTGATGTCATTCATTTCGAACTTCTTTAACATGTCTAGTATGTACTTACTTTAATTTATAAATATGACATGACATATTTGTTTAATTTGAAGTCTGAGAAAGAACTTGAGTTCTCCCATCATGCTCATTTCAAATTTCATGCTCGTACTTTTCGAAATTTTTTCACAAAGTTGAATATTTGTTGCCCCAAAAATAATATCATTCACATAAATTTGAACAATAAATATGTCTTGTTTTTAAGTTTTAATAAAAAGAGTAGTATCCACTTTTCCGATAGAAAACTCATTTCAAAGTAGAAATTTGCTCAATCGTTCATACCAAATTCTAGGAGCTTGTTTTAATCCATAAAGAGCTTTTCTAAATCTAAAAACATAGTTTGGAAACTTATAATTTGTAAAATCGGGTGGTTATTCGATGAAGACTTCTTCTTGAATGAATCTATTTAAAAATACACTTTTAACATCCATTTGATAAATAGTAAAATTTTCATGACAAGCAAACTCAAGAAGCATGCGAATGGATTCTAACCTAACGATCGGTGCAAATGTCTCTTCATAATCAATGCCTTCTTTTTATTGTAACCTCGGGCCATTAATCTTGCCTTGTTACACACAATAATTCCATTTTCATCTCATTAGTTTCTAAAGACCCATTTAGTACCAATAACAGTTTGATTTGTTGGTCTAGCGATTAAATCCCAAACATGATTTCTTTCGAATTGATTTAGTTCTTCTTGAGTTCCTAGAGTCCAAAACTCATCAAACTCGACTTCTTTAAAATTTTTGGGTTAAATTTGTAAGATGAATGCTCAACTATCAAGATGATTTCTAAGATAAGTTCTAGTGGTGATATATTTTAATGTATCGCCGATTATTAAATCATTTGGATGAGAGGAAATAAATTTCCATTCCTTTGGCAAAGTGGAGTTGCTTTGAGTCTCGGTTGGCTTTTCTTCACTTTCTTGGTCATTGGGCTCATTTGATTGTTCTTCGTTTGATACTCTTTTGTTTCGATCTTGAATATTCATTTGTTCGAAAGGAGTTTTCAAACCTACATCATCATCAATACCTTTCTCTCGATCAAGAAGGTTAGTCTCATCAAAAGAAACATGTATAGATTCTTCAATGACTAGAGTTCATTTCTTGAAAACTCTATAAGCCTTACTAGTCGATGAATATC
>CAIGRB010039559.1:32059-74801 GCA_903798255.1 Fraxinus quadrangulata
CTTCTAATGGTGGTAATAGTGTGACATTTTTTGATTTTCAACTTTCTTACAAAAATGCTTGAATGCTTTTAAGACTTCGTCTTTTGCCTTAAAAATATAACTCATGTAAATCTTAAAAAATCATCAACTATAACAAATGCGTAATGTTTACCGCCTAAGCTAGCAATTGTTGATGGTTAAAAAAGATCTATATGAAAAAGTTGTAAAGGCTTAGTGGTTGAAGATAAAAAAATTTGTTTGAAAGAACTTTTTACTTGTTTTCTGAATTGGCATGCATCGCAAATTTTATCATTTTCAAATTTCAAATTTGGCAATCCTTTCACAAAATAATTTTTAGAAATTTTTGAAATAAGGTCTATGTTTACAATTCATAAGCTTCTATGTCAATGTCATGTTTCATCTTTTAAATCAAGTAAACAATGTTCACTATTTTCATATTCAATATTTATAATAAACATCATTATTTTGGCTTCCTATGAAAATTGTATCTTTTGATGTAGTATTCTTAATTAGACATTTGGAATTATGGAATTTAATATTGTAACATTTATCATATAATTGACTAATACTTTGCAAATTATGCTTGAGGTTATCGACTAATAAAACATTCTCAATTGAGGGGGATGAGTAATTACCAATGTTTTCAATTCCAATAATTTTTCCTTTTCAATTGTCTCCGAAAATTACATGACTTCCAACATTTTTCTTGAAGTTTGAAAGTAGAGATCGATCTCCGGTCATATGCTTCGAACATCTACTATCCAAGAACCATTTACTTTTGATTTTCTTCGGTACCTCATCTTTGAGGACCATGAAACACATGTTAGCGATTTCATCTTGATCATCGCTTTCATTTTGATCTTCATCATCACTATCATCCCAAGTAGTTTGAAGTGCCTTTTTCTTGAAACTTTTCGTTTTGTTTGGGCACTTTGTTCTTCTGTGACCGGGTTTGTCACACTCGTAGCAAATGATTCTCTTGCTCATTTATTTTCCTTTGTCGTCCTTCCTTTGAAACTTTCTATTGTTCCGAAATCCTCTCTATTTCTTGACAAGGAGAACTAAATCATCATACTCGTCATCGCTCATGTTGTTTGATGATGTTTCTTCGTCAATTGTCGATTTTAGAGCAATTTGTCGTTTTGGAGCTTTTTTCAATTCCTCTTTACTCTTCCTTGTCTTTTCCTTGATCTCGAAATTGTTGAGCTCATAGGTCATCAATGTTCCATACAATTCTTCCAAATGGTATGCATTCACATCATTTGTGTTTTCTATAAGCATCCGTATGGGATTCCATTCCTCCGGAAGTGACCTAAGCATTTTGCTCACATGTTCACCGTTAGTATATTTTCGATCGAAGGCTTTTAGACCATTCACAATGTCGGTGAAGCGAGTAATCATATTAACGATGAGCTCATCTTGTTTCATAAAGAAGTTTTCAAATTCTTTAACCAACATATTTATTTTTGTTTCCTTACCTTATTTGTTCCAACATGAGTGACTTCTAGAGCATCTCAAATTTCATGAGTCGAATCACGTGTACTAATTCTATTGAATTCATTTATATCTAGTGCACAATAAAGTAAATTTTTGGCCTTAGCATTTAATGAAAATTTTCTTCTATCTTCTTCACCGTATTCCTCTCTAGGTTAGGGAATACTTTGATTGGGTTTTCCATCACTCTTAATTGTCTTTGTAGGCACATAGGGACCATATTCAATTATTTTTCAAATATTATAATCAATTGATTGAACATAGATCATCATCCTAACCTTCAATAATTGTAGTGTGTGCCATCAAAAAAGGGGGTCGATTTGTAGAATGCACTTCAAGATTTTGAAAATCGATGTTAGCCATAACTCAATATTGTGAAATCTAATACAATGATCTACGTCCCCCGTTACCAAGCTCTCGGGCATGAACAATGTCTTTTCACTATGTTGATTGACTTATGGTGCAATCCAACCATTTACAACGCTTGTGGTGACTTACAATCGAGGAGCACCGATCCTTTTATAACGTTGAACTTTTCGGGACATCAACACGACTCACTCTATTGAGCTTTATGGGACCTCAATATGACCCACAATTCAAAATGAGTTTACAAGTGAAATCTTCTATTCTTAATGAATAATATATTCAAAATTGAGAACAAGAAGAGAAGAAGACAAATACTTTAATAGATGACAATGAATATAACTCAAGTGTTTAATTTGAAAAACTTTCATAGAAATTAATTTTTTAAATTTGGAATGATCAAAAGTTTTTCAAGTATAAATCAATTTATGAGAATGAATAATTAATAAAGATCAATGATTTATCTTAATAAATGCCCACTTATTGCTCTAGAAAGGGTTCAAATTGAATGTAAAGTGAGTTTGTATTTATAGGTGAAAAATCGTCAAAAACTCTGTTCAACCGGACGTCCGATAAATACCAGACGGTCAACTAGCCATTTTGTCAGAAAAATCAGAACGATTGAATTTTTTACTGTTGGTCCTGTACGGCATACCGGACGTCTGGTACGACCGTTTTACGCCAAAACGTTCTCATTTTAATTTTTAACAAATGTAAGTATTTAAGGGACGTTTTGAAAATATTTTTCAAGGGAAGTGACATTTTCCAAATATGAGTTTTGAGATTTTTACTTTTTGAAAAATAATCTTTATATAAACATTTTTGTCGTGAATTTTTCGATCGTAAAATAAAAATTTGAACTCGTCTCGATTCATTACCAAGTATTGAAATATTTTGACTTGCATTACTTGACAGTACTTCGACTCTTGTCTCGATTCATTACCAAGTATTGAAATATTTTGACGTGCATTACTTGACAGTACTTCGACTTTTGTCTCGATTTTTGTTGAGGCATCTTTTTGCGGGTTTTGCAATATCATTTTTCATAACCTCGATTGATTGATTTTGTTTCTACGTTGATCATTGTATGCAAATTGCTTGGCCTCAAACTTCATGTCATCAATTTTATTCATGTGAAATAATCACTATGAACACTTGAAATTAATTTTTTAGTAATAAACATAATTTGTTTGTGATAATCAAAACAAGATATCAACTATAGTTCAACACGCATAGTGGGAGACTAGAGCTTAAGCGTCGAAAAATCTGAATTTTTCCATATTTCTTTCATTCACGCATTTTTTTGACCTAGTTTCTATCTTTAGGTTATTTCTAGGATTTAGCATACACCCTTGTAAATAAGAATATAAATAGTATATTCTTATTTACAAGTTTTGCATTACTAAAAGTTAGAATCACTGTGTAGGAACATAATTATTGTATTTTCTCTTCATTATAGTTTTTGAATAAAATATTGAATTCATCTGCCATATTAAATTCTTGTTTCTTATGTTCTTCTTGTTGTGATCAATACTTCATATCGTGCAGCATAAAACCTCATCACTTTCTAAAAAGTGGTATCAGAGCTTTGGTTTGATTTGTTCGAAGTTCTTTGTTCTTGATGGCAACCATTAAGAATGACATTCAGCTTTTAGATTGTAGTATTAGATTATCATTGTGATAGGTGAAAATGCGAGCAGTACTCGCTCGATGGATTTGAATGGAGCGTTGTTGGAATTTGATAAGATGCCCAAAACTTGGACGATGGAAGAGAAAAAATGAAAGGATTGGAAGTTACTTTCACAAATTCATCTTCATCTTTCGAATACTATTTTTTAGAATGCTTTGAAAGAGAAAGCGACAATATTCATTGTGGTTGGATTTGGAGCAATTGCGCACGACTAAGAGTTTGACTAGCAAACTGCACCTGAAACAACTTTTGTATTCTCATCGTATTACAAAAGGTGGATTTTTGGAAGATTACCTGACTGTTTTTAAAGAAATCGTCCCTAATTTAGAGACTTTAGAGGTAACGTACAATGAAGAAGATTTGACCTTAATTCTATTGTGTTTATTACCTATTTCATTTATGTTATTTAGAGACACAATTTTATATAGTCTTTATACCCTCATTATTAAAGATGTGTACGACGCTTTGTTTTCAAATGAGAAAATGAAATTAGTTGGGTCTGAGACTACAGATGGAGAAGGTCTTGTTGTTCATAGTTGTTACGAAAGAGATAAGTCAAAATCTAATTTCAATAATCAGGTTTGTTTTTATTACAAGAATAAATGACACATTAAGAGGGATTGAAAGAAGTTACATAATAAAGGAAATTTGGCTGCAAATTAGAATGGAAGGCAACAGATACTTCAGGTGAAGCCAATGTCGCAGTGAGCTACTTGAGTGATGAGGATCTTTGGCCATTTTTATGGCGAATCTAAACCTGACGAGAATTATATCCTGGATTCAGCTTGTGCTTTTCATATTTGTCCCAATCAGGATTTATTTGCAACATATGAAACAACTTCAAAAGGTGTCGTGGTCGTGGAAAATAATGCACCTTGTCGGATAGCTAGTTTTAGTAGAGTCAAACTTAAACTGTTAGATGAGATATTTAGAATACTTAATCACGTTCGACATGTTCTAAATTTGAAGTAAAATCTCATATCATTGACTACTCTTGATTCAAAAGGGTACGAATTCATTGGTGGAGGTAGAGTTTTGAACGTTTGCAAAGGTATCCAAGTTGTATTGGAGCAGTAAAAAAGGTCCTAACTATATATTTTGCAAGATTGTACAGAATACTTGGAGATTAATCAGTAAAAGTTTAGTACCATGGTAGACATTCAGTTTGGTACAGTATCATTAGGATTTGGTTTAGGATCCGTGTTGAAGAATAACACTCAATCGAGTTCTAAGTATATGAATAATGCTGTTTTGCCGCCATCAACGCTTTAAGTGTATTTGAAGGTGTTTAGTCTAGGAAGGAGTCTTCTACAGAAGTATTTAGTGTTGATTCTGTTTCATTGTGTATTTCGTTCTTATTTGGTAAATTTTAAATTATTTGTGATTTTTTTTGAAAATTTAAGGTAATTTTTCGGAGTAGTGTTTGGATTCATTTATCCTTGTAGATATTGTGGAAAATGTGAGGAATTTTTTTCCTTCAAGCTTTTTTTTTACCTAATTTTCATTTTTAAGGCTATTTTTAGGGTTTGGTATGTACCCCTATAAATAGTAGACCCTTCTTTACAAGTTTTGCATTACTAAAAGTTAGAATCATTGTGTAGGAATACAATTATTTTATTTTCTCTCCACTGTAGTTGTTGAATAAAGTTTTCAATTCATCTGTCAAATTAAATTCTTGTTTCTTGTATTCTTGTTATTATGATTAATACTTCATATTGTATCATATAACATTGTCCCTTTTCTAACATAATCATACACAAGGAATGAAGAAAATGTGGATAGATTATTTGTAGGAATGGAAAAAAATGTGGATAAATTATTTGTAGAAATAGGAAAATGTGTATTAATTATTAAAATTGATTATTCGAAAATAATAAATTTAGAAGTTTAGATTTTCTCGAATAATTCTATCATTTTTTTATACAAACAATTTGGGTTCATATATATGTAAGATTAGGTTCTAGTCTTCTAGAACATATGTGAGGATATATTTTATCTTTTCACGACATCAACTAGAATATTAATTTTTAAACGGACTAGCTGACTAACGATAGGTAAACCAAATATTCAATTTAATGATTAATCAAGTAACTTTTAATGTTCGATGGTGTTGACGGTAAAAATCAGATCTAATGAAAAAAAATATGCAAAAAGATTGTATTGAATTATTACAAAAACAAAAATAAGGAAAAACAATTTTTTTTCCCTTTTTGTACTGAGGCGCACGCCTAAAGCTTGGCTAGTTTAGGATGCCTTAGGCGTCCTATTTTTGGTTGGGGCATGCGCCTCTTCCGATTTTCGACAGTTGAACAGTTCTCAATATTTTTATCATAATTTTCTCTTCCAATATCCTATTAAAATACTTCAAAGTGAATTAGAAAGATAACTCAAAGATCTACAAATCTTCCAGAGATACAATATTTCTATTTCGAACATTTCCTATGTCAAAAATGGATCTCAAATTGAGATTGAAAATTCAAAACATAACTTTTTTGGCAGGAAGTAGAAATGTGATAGTACTTAGATTATATTTCATCCATTTGGCTTCTATCCTCATCCAATTGATATCTAACACTCTCAAATCTTCATCGTGGGTTTCGACGAAACTTTTAATTATTTACATTTCAGTCCCCGAATTTGGTATTTGATACAATTGAGCAATTTTTCACTATCTTTACATTCTTTTCTCCAATTCTTCATCAAACATTGAATTTTACCTACAAACTGAAATATAACACAAGTTGGTAGAATTTTATCCAAAAAACAGTAAAATATCAGAAGTGTAGAAACTATACTTATCACACCCCCAAACTTGATTTATTGTTTGTCCTCAAACAAAACTAAAACATAATAAACATACAATGCTAATTACCTAATTGGTGGCCAGTCAATCAAGTAAAGTAAAAAAAAAAAAAAAATAGCTAGCAACGTGGCTTCTTATCTCAGAATTGAAATCACAATATCAGATTTATGCACACCTTCAAAATCACAATACAGAATTTAAAATCTACTTCTCCAATGTAAAATCGATGTGTGTGTGTGTGTGTGTGTGTGTGAAGAATTAAACATAGCATTATAAATTTATGAGTTGTTTTAATTCCCGACCTTCAATAGTCAAATATATTCTTTCATCACTCGTAAAATTTACACACCCCAAACTGATTCGCTTAGCTCTTTTCAAATGTGTGAACTAAGGTTAAATCTTATTTTATCATCACCCTATAGTATAGGTAAATCTCACTAATCGAAAGTCAATATGTCAATAAATAAAGACTCTCCATTAAATTTGATTGTTTCAATCTCTAAAACTTAATTAGGCTAATATTCTATTATCAAAAGTCAAAATTTCTTAAATAAGTGTTTGAGACATAACCAAGGTATTTGGTACGTCTTCTGTTTCATGCACCTTTTTTCTATATTTTTTCTCAATTTGTTTTCAGCACTTTTTTCCCTTTATTTGCAGCATTATCTCTCTTAAACTTTGTAAATGACCCATATAACAAGTTTTAAACCGATAACTCACAAGTTAGTTGACTTTAGGGCAACATATTTTAACACCCTTACAAACTTAAAAACTCAAATTGTAAAGGCTACGAAGAGAAATTTTCAAATAAAATGTATTCTTTTATGCCTTGATTAGTGCAATGTCTATTATTAAACACATATCCAAGTAAAACGACCCCTAACTTGAGATTTTCACCCAAGTGTATCATATTGGCGTTAGACAATCTACACAAAATTTTTAATTTCACACATAAAATTCCCATTTATTTCAGCATCTTTCTACAACAGTGAAATTCTCCAAATTATTATAAATTTGGTCTAAGGATGTAAAATTTAGTAGCTTTGGATTTAGCATTTATGGTCCACTATTCAACATATCCAATTATAAAATCAACTCATTCCCACACAATGCTTAACTTAATTCACGTGCTCAATATATATCAAATTTCATATAAAAAAATAAAAATTAATCTAAGCATGCAACTTATTCACCATTCATAGATCAATTAACAACTCATCATATAATTCATTGCCAGTCAGATCAATTAACTCACATAAACATACAAAGAAAAAATATTTTTAATATTTTTAAAATTTTCAATTTTTATTTTTTTACATCTAAACTAATGCAATAAAAGGACACAAAAACACAAAAACATAGTAATGACACACACACACACACACAAAATGAAAACTCATATTTTTCACTCCTAAACTTAAATTAGACATTATCCTCAATGTTTTAAATCGTAAATCTGCATATAAAAGAGTGGGGAAGAAAATGAAGAAAAGACTCACCTGATATGACTTATAATCCAATGGCTAGCTTTCCCGTTACTCTCGTTCGCTTCTTGGTCAATATTATTTTAAATGTTCCGCGACATCATGTTTTCTCACAATGCGATCAAATAAAATATTAAGGCTCAAAATTTTGGAACAAGTAATAAAATATGTAAATTAAGGGTATCGTCCCCACGAAAAATAAGGTCTAATTTGTAATTTAATAGCTACTATTAAATTCAAAGTGTGATGAAATCAAAAGAGATGGTTTGTATATTATTTATACTAATCTTAAACTAATAAAGCAACTAAAGTGTTATCTAGTAAATTCATGCATTCAAGACAATCGATAATCCATTTTTATTCAATATTATTTTTCAAGATATATTAAACATATGTTCAACACGATCCAATCTTAATCCTAGTCCGAGTTCATATGAAAGACATGCATTGATTCACATGATTTATCACATATGATTACACGTGACATAAATATTATTTCTAATACATATTATCCATGTGTTGATTTTGTCAAATTTTAGGTTTATTGTGAGTATTCTTATACTACAACAAATAACTTACTATTTAAGTGGTGATCAAACAATCAAATAGTTCAATGAAAATGCAAAACTAATAAAAAAAATCAAAAAAATACTAAACTAATAGTTTTGAATCAAAATAAACAAACAATATGGTTCATCATTCATCCAATACAATGAAAAATTTAGCATAACATTCTTATAATTAAATTATACAAGAATAATTGAAAAATCATCCGAAAATAAGAAAGATCGAAGAAGTATGAGAAATCCACGCTCTTAGCTCAAATCTTGAAATCGGGCTATAAATCTTCAAAATCCTATTATGATTCGACTTGAATTGATTTATAGACTTGTTTTTTGCCTCCAAAATATATAAAATATGATGAAATTTAGGTCGAAAGGAGGTTTTCCCATATTCTAGTCGAGGTTGGTATTTAAAAGATGCAAAAAAGATTGCATTGAATTTTTATCAAAACAAAAATAAGGAAAGACGAATTTTTTTTCCTTTTTGTATTAAGGCATGCTCTTGGCTAGTTTGGCATCCTATTTTTGGTTGGGTTGCGCGCCTCTTCTAGAGGCAAGGACGCGCGTTTCACCTAATTTCCTGCAGCTAAATAGTTCTCAGTATTTTTGTTTTAACTTTCTCTCTCAATATTCGATTAAGGCGATTCAAAGTGTGTTGGAAAAATAACTCAAAGATTTACAAATCTTTCATAGATACAATATTTCTAATTCGAACATTTCCTATGCCAAAAATGGGTCTCAAATTGAGACTGAAAATTCAAAGCATAACTTTTTGAACTATATTTCATCTCTTTGACTTCTTTTCTCATCCAATTGATATCTAACACTCTCAAATCTTTATTGTGAGGTTCAGTGTTACTTTTAAGTATTTACATTTCAGTCTTCGAACTTTGTATTTGGTACAATTGAGCCATTTTTCACTATCTTTGCATTCTTTTATCCAAGTTTTCATCAAACACTGAATTTTACCTACAAAATGAAATATAACACAAGTTATGTAGTATTTATCCAAAAAAATAATAAAATATCATCATCTAGGATCTCGAATAAGTGTAGATACTACACTTATCAAGGGGTATTTATAGATTTCGCTCCAAGCATTGGGGTAATTGGTAACTCTTACTCCGTGCCGATGGCTGCTCCTTATCGATAATCTGATAGCTTATTCCGATTAAGGATCACATTTTATTTATTTTCCCACGTGCTTCTTAATGACAGTCTAAATTCAGTCTGAAATTTGGAATGATTTGAGATCGAATATGAACCCTTTGCTTCTCTATTTCCTTCGATTTATTTTATACTTTGTCCATTATACGCTTTCATCTATGGATCGCCCTAGAAGGTCAACAGATGACCAGATCGAAGCAATTATAAGAGTTCATCAACTACTTGGATAATTAGTAAACGTGAAACTTCTGCAATCTATTTGCTATGTACATCATCAAAAATATCAAAACAACGAAGAGGGACAAAGCAAACATAAAAAGGTAAAAACTAAATGTTAAATTTATTGACTTTTAGTAAAAAAAAATTTAAAGTTCAATAAAAAATAGAAGCAACTATGACAGTTCAGCTATTGTTTTGATATTTAACGGGTCCCATCACTTGAAATGATTGCTCTAATTACATATTTACACTGTTTTTTTTTTTTTTTTTTTGGCCTTTTCTTTTCTTTTTCTCTAATAGGAAAAACTGTTGGAAGTAATGGTTTTTTCGATGCCATTTAATAATTTTTGCAGGTGCATATTGAAGAGTCATAGTGTTTTGGATTGGATATAACTATTCAAAAAAGTATATAATGAAAAATCAATACCTTTTGATAGGATGCAATCTAGACCACTAGATATGAAAATGTGTAATCTAACGATCCATATTAATTTATGTTAAACTATGCAACAATTTCAAGAAGACACTTTGTAATGCACTCATACTAAAAAGGAATTGCCCAGTAATTTTATTAAGAACTTTGTAATGAAACTAGAATGTTGATCTCAAAATCGCGATGAACAAATTCATTCAGCTAAACAAAGCAAGAGTGAATGTTATTTTATATTTAATCATACTCAAGGAATGGATAAAAGGTGAATATATTATTTTTGGAAATGGGAAAAAGGTGGATATATTTATTTGTAGAAATGGGAAAATGTGGTTTAATTATTAAAATTGATTCTTCGAAAATCAATATATTGAGAACTTTATTTCTTGAATAAATCTACGTAAAATTAGATTCCGATCTTTCAGAATATAAATGAGAGGATACATTTTATCTTTTCATGGCCTCAACAAGAATATTAAGTCCATGTTTATCTCCCATTTTTTCATAACTATTTTTTCTACGTTTCCATTTTCAACCGCACATTCACACAATAAAATATTTTACACTTAAATGTAAAACTTTCCCCTACTTTTTAACCAAACATTCTCCGAAAATTTACTATTCAAAACAACATTTAAAAAAAAAAAAGGCTACCAAGCTACTTTTTAAACAACGAACGAACCGAGTAACGATAGGTAAACCAAATATTCAATTAACTAATTAATCAAGTAACTTTTAATATTCGATAGCCAAACGGAAGCAATTATAAGAGTTCAACGGCCACTCGGATAATTAGTAAACGTGAAACTTCATCAAAAACATTAAAACAACGAAGAGAGAGCGAGAGAGTGAAAACATAAAAAGTAAAAAGTAAATGTTAAATTTTGTGTCTTCAAGAAAAAAAAATTACCAAATAGAAGCAACTACGAAATTTCAACTACCGTTTTGATATTTAATGGGTCATCAGTTGAAATGTTGGAAGTAATGTTTTTTTTCCGATGTCATTTAATAATTTTTATTGGTGTGGATTGAAAAAGTTTTTAATTGGTGCGATAACTATTTGTGACTTTCCAATTGCAAAACGTGCATATCGAAAGTTATGGTGTTTTGGATTGGATATAACTATTCAAAAAAGGTAGACAATAAAAAATCACGATCTTTTGATATGATGCGATCTAGACCACTAGATATGAAAATGTGTGATCTTACGATCCACATTAATTTATGTTAAAATGTGTAATCATTCCAAGAAGACACTTGTAATGAATTCATATTAAAAAGGAATTGCCCAATAATTTTATTGACTTTGTAATCAAACTAGAATGTTGAACTCAAAATCGAGATGAACAAATTCATTTCATGTCGATTATATAAAAAATAGCTGAACGAAAAGAAGCATGCACAAATCAATACACGTGCAATGCATTTTTCACATTTGATTAGAAATCGGAAACGAAGAAAAATAATGTCAAAATTAAACCTTTAAGAATCAATATTGATTACAAATCAATATTACGATTTTTATATTATTTTACTTTTTAAGTTTTATTTGTTTGTTCAATAAGTTGTTATTAATGAGTTAATTTTAGCTATTTAATAAGTAGTGGAGAAGTGCTCCTATTTAATTTAAGGAAAAGGGTGAATGTTATTTTGTATTTAATCACACACAAGGAATGGGAAAGAGATGGATAGATTATTTGTGGGAATGGAAAAATAAAAAAAATAAGAAGAAGAAGAAGAAGAAGAAGAAGAATAAGAAGAAGGTGGGTAAATTATTTGTAGAAATGGGAAAAATCAATATATTAAGGAGTTTAGATTTTCACGAATAAATCTATTATTTTCTTTTTTTTTTCTTTTTTTAAATATGAACAATTTGGGTTCATATTAGTGTAAGATTAGATTCCGATCTCTCAGATGATAAATTGTAGGATATCTTTTCATGACGTCAACAAGATATTAGGATCCGTTTGATTTGCATTTCAATTTTAAATTTTGAATTTTTTTGATAGTCTATTTTAAGATTGATAAAAATGTATTTGTTGTCATTTTGAAAAATATTTCACAAAACAAAAAACTAGAAAATATGTTTGGTTTGAAATTTTGAAAAATTATTTTGTGATGATTTATTCCATGAAATTTGATTATTCTATAAAAATAAGATAATTTTATGTTAATATAATATCTAGTGATATATACATTTCAAGTTATTGAATCTTACAATATTTTTTTCTCNAAAAAAAATTTATGATATTTTATTCAATGGAAATAATTTTAGATTTTTTAAAAATAAAATAAAAATAAATATTAAATTGAGTTCAAAATATTGGAAATAAAAATGAAATTTAGTGGATTAAGAATATTTTCATCCGTGTTTACTTAAATACTTTTTTTTTTTAGAATTTTTACGCAGATAATCATTAAAAGCTTGAACCATTTTATTTTAAATTTTGAATTTTGAATTTTTTATTATTTTAGAAATTTTTATAGTTTATTTTTATAATTTTAGATTTTTTTTTGTAAATTTTTAATCTTTTTTTAAGAAAAAATAAGTTTTATTTTTTAAAATTTATTTATTTTTAGATTTTTATTTAAATGCTTATTTTCCATGTTTTGAGTATTTTAAGATTTTTTTTAAGTTTATCACTATTTTCGAAAATGCATTTTTAAAAATACTTGATCAGACACGTTTTCAACATTTAGCAAAATTAAAAACTCAGAACAGTCTGAAAACAACAAATCAAATACACCCTTAAATTTTAAACAACGAACTGGCTGAATTAACAATAGTTAAAACAAATATTGAGTTTAATGATTAATCAAGTAACTTTTAATGTTGGATGGCCAAATAGAAGTAGTTATAAGAGTTCAAAGACTACTTGAATAATTAGCAAACGTGAAACTTCAGAAATCAATTTGCTACGTTCGTCGTCAAAAACATTAAAACAAGGAAGAGGGAGAAAGTTAAGCGACAAACATAAAGAGTAAAAACTAAATGTTAAATTTAGTGACTTCCAAGAAAAAAAAATTTACAAGTTCAATCACAAATAGAAGCAACTAAGAAATTTCAGCTACCGTTTTGATATTTACATCACTTGAAATGATTGTTCGAATTACTTATTTACCGTGCCTTCTTTTTTTTTTTGCCCCCTCCTCCTCTCTATGGGAAAAACTGTTGAAAGTAATGTATTTTTCCGATGTCATTTAATAATTTTCATAGGTGTGGATTGAAAAAGTTTTTAATTGATGCGATGACTATTTGTGACTTTTCAAATGCAAAGTGTACATATCGAAGAGTTATGATGTTTTAGATTGGGTATAACTATTAAAAAAGGTACTTAACGAAAAATCATAATCTTTTGATATGATGCTATCTAGACACCTAGATATGAAAATGTGTGATCTAACGATCCACATTTATTTATGTTAAAATGCGTGTAATCATTATTACGTTATTTATGATCTAACGATCCACATTTATGTTAAAATGTGTGATCTAACGATCCACATTTTTTTTTTCGTTTTCAAAAACGCATTTTCGAAAATAGGAAAGAGAACGCTTTTTCACTGTTTTGAAAAATCGAAAACAAAAAACGACTCAAAGCGGCCAAAGAGAACAGCCTCTTAGATTTTCACAAATAAATCTATCATTTTCCTTTAAATTTTTATTTTTTTTAAATGTAAACAATTTGGGTTCATATCAGTGTAAGATTAGATCCCGGTCTTTCAGAACATAAATTGTAGAATATCTTTTCATGACGTCAACAAGAATATCAGGATCCATTTGGGTTGTATTACAATTTTCAAATTTGAGTTTTGAATTCATTTTCAATTTTTTTATAGTCTATTTTAAAATTGATAAAAATGTATTTGTTTTGTCATTTTGAGAAATATTTCAGAAAACAAAAAACTAGAAAACATGTTTGATTCGAAATTTTGAAAAAATATTTTATGATATTTCATTCAATGGAAATTTGTTATTTAGTAAAAGTAAAGCAATTTTATGTTAATATATTATCAAGTAATATATACATTTTAAAGTTATTGAATTTTATAATATTTTTTCGACGAAAGTAAAATAAAAATAAATATTAAATTGAATTCAAAATATTGGAAATAAAAAAGAAAATTAGTGGATTAAGAATATTTTTATTTGTGTTTACTTAAATACTTTTTTTTTTAAATTTTTACATAAATAATCATTAAAAGCTTGAACCATTTTATTTTAAATTTTAAATTTATGGGTGTCAAACAGGGGCATAGATAGAATTAGATCGATTCTCGAAATGACTTTTTAGATATTTCTCAATGTCTCGACTATTCATGGAAGGTGAGAAGCAAATGATTATTCTTATTTTATATTTTTTTTTCTAGCTTTATTGTTTATTTCGATTTGGGTGGAGTTGCGACGTGATATCCAAATCATCTGCCGTACGGGAATAAGGTTGATAAAAAAAAAATCCCACGTAATTCACTTTCAACTTATCACTTCCAACAACTTTCTAAACCTATTTTAATGGCACAATTAATCATTTTTTAAAAATAAAATCATTATCTATATCTTTTTATTATTATTATTATTTTTTTTTTTATTTTTTTTGTAAAAATTTTAGATTTTATTTTTAATTTTTTATTTAAATGCTTATTTTCCATGTTTTGAGCGTTTTTTTTTTTTTTTTTTATATAAGTTTATCATTGTTTTCGAAAATGTATTTTTACAAATAGTTGCTCAAACACATTTTCAACATTTAGCAAAACTGAAAATTCAAAACAGTCTAAAAACAGCAAATCAAATACACCCTTAAATTTTAAACAACGAACTGGTTGAATTAACAATAGTTAAACCAAATATTGAGTTTAATGGTTAATCAAGTAACTTTTAATGATCGATGGCCAAATAGAATGTGTTATAAGAGTTCAAAGACTACTTGAATAATTAGCAAACGTGAAACTTCAGAAATCAATTTGCTACGTTCATCGTCAAAAACATTAAAACAACGAAGAGGGAGAAAGTTAAGCGACAAACATAAAGAGTAAAAACTAAATGTTAAATTTAGTGACTTCAATAACAAATGGAAGCAACTGCGAAATTTCAGCTGCCGTTTTGATATTTGGCCATCACTTGAAGTGATTGCTCTAATTACATACTTACCTTTTCTCCAATGGGAAAAAAAAACTGTTGGAAGTAATGTTTTTTTTCATATGCCATTTAGTCCCCGTTTGATTCTCTTTACTTTATTTTTTATACTTATTTTTAACCACACTTTCACTTTATAAAATATTCTACACGTAAACTCAAAATATTTTGGAAGAAATGTTGCATTTTGGAAGACAGACGTTCGATATCGTGTTGGCACATGTATAAGTAGCGAATCTATCTTAAGCAAATTTGCTACAACATATCTCACTTCTACTTCGTCTTTCTTTTCCTTTCCTTTATTTTTAATTACAAGTCATTAATTTTAACAACAAAAATTATTGAATTTGAAATTTGAGGTCATCATTTGACCCTTTAGACTTCTCATACATCACAAATGATCCTTTAAGCGATTTAGAATTGAGAAGAAAACCAAAATTGACCAGTCCAGACTAGCCTAATATGGCACACCCCCCAAACAGGTACATTTGGGTTCACATGAAACCGTTCCTTTCCCAGGCTGCGTTACTATTCTGCCCAACTACCCAAATTCTCCAATTTGGTTTTTTTAAAACTCCCAATTACCCCAAATTCAAACAAAAGAACATTGGAGAATGCTAGCATGATCTCTTTTAGGTATTGTTTGACAATTTTTTGATAAAATCTTTAGCATATTTTGATAAAAATTGACAAAATATATAATTAAAATTTGATAAAAATTGTGGATGAATGAATGGCGATGTTAAAATTAATTATCGATTTTGACTTCAACTTCTTAAACTATTCCAAACAACCCTTAATATAGGTCCTCGTCGTGGTGATTCACATGGACCACATACTATACGATCAAATCTGACATGAGCTGATTTTATGAACGGGTTGATTCATAGCACGGTTCATGCTCGATTACTTGAGCCCAGATGTATTTTGATGAGTTATGCTACATGTACAATTAGCTTGATAGATCGGGTGACACGCACTTTGGCCATTGATTTTTTTATTTATTCAAATTAATAGCCAAAATATATACCACTTTATCATTTGCCGACTAAAGTTCTCTACAGGTAGTTTAATTGTATTTTGATAGCTTTACACTCGTCCCATCACACGTTATCTTATTAGAATCGAGTTTGTCCATATATGATGATTGGCTGGGATGGAGTAGACTAAATGCATATAAGTCACTAGGTTGAACCTGAAACCAAAGCTATCGGTGCTAACTATAAACTCTCTCTTGCTGGGGGAGGACGTATCTAGTTTCTTTGAATGCCGTATTGGAATTTAACATCAACTAAATCAACAGAACAATTCATGATTCCATTTGTCTACATACACGGTGTAACGGAATTGACTAGGATAAGTTTAAGGATAATTCTTCCACTTAGTTTAAAAATGATATAAATTTTATTGAAAAAATTTCATGCAAAAATAATAAACGTTAATAAAATATTTGAAATTTTTTTTAAAGAAAAGACGAGATAAACGTCTCTTTTAAGACGTATGTTTGACGTATATTTAATTATTTTTAATATCCGTTTCGACCATGCATTTTGAATACGATGTAGTTCTCGAAATGAGTTTCTAAATGACACGAGCGATTTGTGGATTCGGATAGTATACGATTATCGACGAATTTTGAAAGTTAGCATATTATCAAAATTCTTGAAATATTAGTTTAAAATGATCTACTTTAATACGTCGTAACTTTTGCTACAGTTGGTCATTTTGCAAGCCATTAACAATAAAAAAATCTAGGCCGTGAACTCTTTAAAATGGTATTAAGAATGTAATGTTTCCACTTCATTTGATATCCCGTAATGAGTGCGTCAAATTAGATCGTAAATTGATCAAAACAATTATTTACTCAAAAAAAAAAAAAAGAAAAAACCTAAAATTTTGTGGGGTCATTTGACCCCACGTGACCCAATGTTGATCTCCCCTGTGAGCCAAACATAGGATCAATTCATAAGAAAAATATTATTTCCCCGTCCCATATGTTTATTTCCATTTTCACACATACTCCTTCTGTGATCCCTATTATTTTCAAAATGTATTTTCTCTCTCTTTTTTTCAAGCACACATTTTTCAATAAAATAATATTTTTCATCACATCAATAATTTTTCTTTATTTTTCAATCACATATTCTCCATTAAATCAACAGTGAAAATTCATTCTTTTATCAAAAATGTGCACCAAAATCTTATTTTTTAACCACATAATATCCATAAATCTATTATTTCAAAATACATTCTTAGTCAAAAAGGGGCTCAAACAGGTGCATATTAAGAAAATATAATTAATATAATTGAAAATATAAATTTTTCTTACTTTTTTTTTAATATGGGTACATTACATAACAATTTAAATAGGAATAGTTCATATTTATTTATAACTAGACACATTAAATAAGTATATTAGAAAATTAAAAAATCAATTATAATCTCAATAATAAAAGTGACTTATAATTTAGAACATACGAAAAAGAAAAATAAGTCAATATTTATGGGACGGAGAAAATATTTATTTGACTGTACATTGATGTCTTAAATAATGTGTGATGGACAGTTTACATCATTCGCTTAGTAGAGGAAAACAATTAGAACACAATCGTAGCGCGAATAATTCCCTATGTACAGAAAGATTTACACAGAAATTCATCAAAATACTCATAATGAACGGCCCCACCGTATATTTAAAATAAAAAATACACGGGCCCCACTGTATGTGAGTGTTCTGTTGATTTTTTGTTGATTTTGCTTTTGTGCATGAAGCAAAACTCATTGTAGCACACAATAATGCTTAAGAAATTCTTCTCGGAGCAACTTAAAGCATATGCCATATCCAATATTTGATTGATTCACAATCCAAGTATATCGAATACTTAAACTCCACACAATTTAATATTCTTGACCCTTTTACTTTTTAAATTAATTAATTGTTTTAAAATATGATTTAAATTCAAAAATATAAATATAAATTAAAAACTAGAAGATGCAACAAATATATGTTCTCTATCTCCGTTCCGATTCCCTAGCTTATCAAGAATTCCATTCCCACTCGAGGGAGGGCAATCCTTTAAAAATAATTATACTTAATTTGTAAATTTTTTTTAATATATCAACTTTATAAAAAATCAAACTTTAATTTTGATTTTATGAGATTCGCAATTTTTATCTATTTTTTAACTATACGTTTCTTCAATTTTTATCAAAATCTTAACGTTCATTTAACAAGTGTACAAGAATATCATCTCTATCACTATCTAGATGGAGAAAAATTCATCAATAGAAAAAGAATTGAGAACAAACTCGAAAAGAACTTATTCTCTTTTTTCGAACAAAAGTGTGACAAGCAAACCCGACACGTATACTTTTCTCCGTTTCCCCTCTATATTACTACTTATAATCTCTTCTACTCTTCTGCATCCTATGCAATCAGACATGGAAGAATCACCAATTTCCAGAACTCAGCCCCTTTTCTCGATTCCAGTAGATATAAATCATAAAGCCACTGAATTCAATCCATTCTCAATTTCTTCTCCCCACATGAAAGCTTTTCATCTTGCATGGTTTTCACTTTTTTCATGCTTTTTTTCCACTTTTTCCATCCCTCCACTCCTTCCCATAATCCGGGAAGACCTTCATCTCTCCCGATCCGATGTCGGAAATGCCGCCGTCGCATCCTTCGCAGGGTCCATCCTCTCTCGACTCGTAATGGGCCCCGCATGCGACCTCATGGGCCCACGTATCGCCTCGGCCACCCTCTCCCTCATCACTGCACCAGTAGTACTGTCCACCTCCTTCGTTTCATCGCCTCAGGCATTTATTCTCATCCGATTTCTCATTGGTTTTTGTTTAGCAAATTTTGTAGCAAATCAGTTCTGGATGAGCTCCATGTTTTCGGGTCGGGTTGTCGGAATCGCCAACGGGTTTGCTGCTGGTTGGGCTAATGTTGGGGCCGGAGTCACACAGCTTTTAATGCCATTAATATATTCTTTCTTCTTTAAAACCCTAAATTTGTCTTCTTCTACTGCATGGCGTGTTGCATTTATTTTTCCAGCAGTTTTCCAGGCAATAACTGCAATAATGGTTCTCGCATTTGGACAGGATTTACCAGATGGAAATTATAAACATGTTAAGAAAAACAAGACCTCGGCTGATCATAAGAACAACGCTTTTAGTATTCTCTTTAATGGACTAAAGAATTACAGAGGGTGGATTCTAGGAATCATATACGGGTTTTGCTTTGGAGTTGAATTAACAACTGATAATATCATTGCACAGTATTTTTACGACAGATTTAGTTTGGATATTGAGACGGCAGGAGTTATTGCGGCCAGCTTCGGGTTTGCGAATATCGTGTCGAGGCCGGCTGGTGGGATGGTTTCTGACGAGATGGGACGGAGGTTTGGGATGAGAGGGCGGTTGTGGAGTTTGTGGGTGGTGCAAACGGTGGCCGGGTTGCTGTGTTATTTTCTTGGTCGAATGAACTCACTTTGGGGATCAATTTTGGTAATGTGCTGCTTCTCTTTGTTTGTACAAGCTGCCTCTGGACTCACGTTTGGAGTAGTCCCTTTTGTTTCCAACAGGTATGTGTCGTGCGTTTGATATATGATTGATAAGAACGTAATTTTTGAAATTAGGGATGCTGAATTTTTTAATAAACAAATTTCCTTTTAAAGAAAAATACGAAGGATCAAATAGCTGTGTTAGTGTTTTTCCTAGAGTTAGAGAGGAACCCATCGAATTAGAAGAAGCCGAAATTAGAAAAAGCAAAAGACCTAGGACCACTACTTCCTTTCAGTCTTGATTTTCTAACCTACTTAGTAAATGATGATTCTAATACTTTTGGCCTTTACCATATTCTATATTTTGGAAGGAAGCTATAAATAGTGAATATGATTCCATTATGTCTAACAAAACCTTGTTTGATTAAGATGAAAATCAAATTTTTAGTAAACTTTTGCTTTTATTTATCAATCAAATCATGCGATAGTGTTATAATCCTTGATATGATGCCATATTGTATTATATTATTGGACTATTTTAAACACGGTCAGCTTTTCAATCGAATCATCTGCTGCTACCCAAATTATATCAATGCATCTATTACAATTCTTCTGGCAAAGTGGCAAAATCATTATCAATAAGACTCACTTAAAAGTAACTTTTTAATATTATTAAAAAAAATGCTTTAAAACATTGTTTAACACAATTCAACTTTTCAGATAACTCATTCATAGCCCCTGTTTGGGCTCCATTATTGTAAATTATAATGAGAGGAATAATTTTTTGAAAAATGTGTTAAAAATGAAGATTTTTTTAGATTTATGTGTAACATTATGTTATTGAAGAATGTGTGATTGATAAGAGAGTGAAAAATAAATTTTAATTTAATGGATGCTAAATTGAACACATTTAAGAAAAACCAACGTTGCTACATTACCAGATAGATTTGCCACTTTCTTTAATACAATGCCACGTGGTATTCTGTTATTGGCTGTTTAAAAAAAAAAAGATAATATTTGCACCAATCACTTATTGTCGCACTTTTATCGTCATTCTAGATGTCAAATTCATCAGACAAAGTGATATTATTCACGAAAACACAAAGTCTGGTGAAATGTGTCGAATCATGTCCAATTAACGTTGGACCGGCCCATTTGCATAATATTCAACAAGACAATTAATTTTTGGGTGCCTCAAGAGTCAAATTGGTCTTAATCCACAGATTATAATTGCGTGTTTGACATTTTGTTGAACGAGTGATTCAAGTATTTTTTTTTTATTTTTTTTTATTTTTTGTCCCCATGTTATAATTCATGTAAAACAATAAATCAGATTTTTAGTAAATTTTGATAAAAAATAGTAAAACGTGTGATTAAAAAGTCGTAGATTCCATTAAATTTGTGAATCTTCGACTTTAACTTAAAAGTTAAAATTAAATTATAATCAACTTAAATATTTTATGGCGATCCTGGCAGGTCTCTGGGTGTAATATCAGGCATGACAGGGAGTGGAGGGACATTGGGTGCAGTTGTGACCCAATTCTTATTATTTTCCGGTGGTGGCTCTAAGATTTCAACTGAGAAAGGGATATCCATAATGGGGTTGATGATGCTCTTTTGCTCTACTTTCCTCACTCTAATTTACTTTCCCAAATATGGTGGAATGTTTTGTGGGCCTTCTAAACAAAATCATGATCCATCTCATTATCGCTTGCTTGCATAATCAATGAAATTGTAGGGAAAGATAAATTTCTTGTGTAATTTTATTTTGTAAATTATTTAACTTGATAGTGGTATTATATGGTTGTTTACTTTGATTACAAACTAGTAAATGGATTTTCATTTTTGTTTTTCAGTTATTTCATTCATCGTCCATTTAATAAATTAGTAGAAATGCTGAGGTGAGTAATGCAAAGTACGACGTGATACGAAAAATTTGTTAGTGTATAGTTTGGTTCGTCTCATGACAACATGTCTAGCTAAACTAGTTGTGTTCGAAATAATATTTTTCAAAGTAACAAAAATATAAAAGAAAAATATGTATATAACCAAAATCTTGATTCTTCTTCACTAACTTTCCTCTTGCTACCAATTCGGTATTTCCGCAATTTAGCATACATGGGTGAGTAAAGGGCAGGGGGAGGGGGCAGGCCTTGACGGGGCCCATTTAGTTTTTATGGTAAACTTTTTTCTTTTTATGAGTTAAAAAAAAAAAACAAAAAATTGTCTCCCCGCCCATAGATTGAGTGTCTAAATTGGAATAAAAATTGAGCAGATTGGGGAAAAAAAAAATGCTCTACAGCCAAAGTGAAGCAAGTGTTGTTGAGTGATTCGTAACAAAATTGAAAAACTGGTTGAAGGACATCTAATGACAAAGGAAAATGTCATATATTATTTTTTGACATTGTGATTGACACAATATGTGTTGGTAAGTGCTGATTGGGTAAAAAATGTAAAAAATTTAAACTGTCTAATATTTTGTTATCACGTGACAAGATGTAAAAAATAATGTAAAATATGATGTACATGTAGCATGATTAAATGACAAAAGGAGTAGATTCTAATACATTAATTTCTTTTTGTTTTTGTTTTTAGTGGAAATAACTTGATCTCACCGTTTTTCCTATTTTTTTTATTTTTTATTTTTATTTTTTTTGTGTTGGCGTGACATTAAGTAATCAATTTCATAACTGAGTTGAATAGATCGAAATATATGGGTTTGTTTAAGCCTCATTTTTAGGGAAAACTAAATTTGGTAATAGTGATTTTTTGGATAATGTGGTTAAAAAGTAGGAAATTTTTTTAAATTTACATTTAAAATTATTTTATTAGAAGAATGAGTGTTTGAAAATGAGTTTAGAAAAAAAATGAATTTTAAAAAATCGGACTCAAACAAGGACATATATACACACACATTGTGATGTACTCAATATCTCGACCACGGTGAAGAAGAACGCTAGGGTGTAGTAAATGTACTTGACCAGCTTGACTTTTGAACGTGAAAAAGTCCAAATTTCAATTTGTTTAGAAGAAAAACCTTAAAAAAATATCATAGTAACTCAACAAAGCATGAAGCAGTTAGTTCAAACAACAGAACGAGAAAACGTAAGTGTACTGATATTCACAAAAATAAAATAATAAATTAGTTCATTTATCAGATAGATGAATTTATAGCCACATCCATATATACACACACCGCCGCTTAAAACATTGAAACAACATCGAGCTCTTGTTTGGTTTAGTTAAAAAGGTTGATAAAAACTTAAATAAAAGTTAACAATTAATTTTAACCAAACACTTCATAAGATCACATCTTTTATTAATTTTTCAGTTACAAATTTCTTCAACTTTCATTAAAATCTGCATATTCATATTTGCTTGTGATCTCCGAAAACATGGATTCCCTAACTCCAACTGATTAGTGTCGATTATCATTTACTAGATTTGCTGCATGGTGGGATGGGATGAGCCATCACTCATTGACAATGCTTCTCTAGGTTAAACAGGACTTCCTCCTCAAACCGAGTTCAACTTAATTAAAAAAGGAACTATGTTGGAATATTGAGTTCATGTATAAGTACAAAAATTTACTCATAAAATTATATTATTTCCAACTCCAAGATCAAGTAAAAACTTAAAAATGAGAACCTCTAATCAATCTAGACATACACACGAGAGACTTGGGAGGCAAATAGTGTACTTAACCCGAGTTTTTCCTATTTTTGTAGAGCTTTTTACAGAGAGGGACAATAAAACTTAGATAATCACCAACTATCCTCAATACGGATTTATTACTCGCACATGAGGTTATAAGGAACAAAATCAAATTACTATCTAGGAGCTGATATGAGAAGGTTATTGAAATTTAAAGATGTCCTAGTAACAACTGATAAATGTATTTCACTCATACTTTAGACCCAATCTAAACTTGATATTTAACTAATTTCTACGAGTTTTAGAGCGTTTTAATGTGTGTTTTGATGTTGTGATCTAAGTTGATTAAATCGAAAAAAAAAAACAAAAGTTGGCAAAATTGGAGAAGACGGCTAAATTTGTAAGAGATCCAAAGTTCAGGAACTAAAGTCCAAATACTCAAAATTTGTGTCGGACCTCACAATGAAGATTCGAGAGTGCTATGAGTCAATTGAATGAAGAAAGAAGTCAAAATGGTGGAATATAGGCAAACTATAATCACACATCAATTTGCAACCGAAAAAGTTATGCTCCGGATTTTCAGTATCATATTGAGACTCATTTTTGACACAGAAAATGTTCGAATTGGAAAATTATATCTGAAGCAAAGCTGTATCTCTTTGAGTTTTCTTTCCAACGTATCTTGAATCGCCTCAATCAGATATCGAGAAAAATAATTTATGATAAAAATACTGAAAGATGTGCAGTGCTAAATTTTCATCCGAAATTGGGTGCCACGCAGCGCCATCGTTGCTGAAATTCAACAGCAATTGGGCGCCGTATCATGGCGCCGAGGTACCGATGGACGAGAAAAATGGTTTTGATTTTTTGTACTCGTTTCTTGACCCAACACAACTCCAATCCTTCCAAAATTTCAAAATACTATAAATATAACATTTAAGACCTAGCCCCTTTTTGGTCCAGATTAAAATTTGATTTTAATCCAAGTTAAAGTCAAATAATCAATATTAACCACATCTTTCATGTGTCTCACAATTTTTCAACCATATATTTCAAAAACTTCTATCAAAATCTGCTAAAAATCTAATTTTAATTTCCACCAAACACCCTTCTAATTTTAAGAGGAGAACAGTCCAAGAGGTAAGAAGGAATTCAACACAATTCTTCAAAAAGGTAAGAAGGAAAAACATTAAGAGATTTAAGAACAAGACAAAGAAGAATAAGAAAAAAATTTGAAGATCTACATCCTAGTTTTTCTATTCTCTTCCCTATGTCTTTTTATATGAATTTTAATATTTTCATAGATTATGTTATAAGCTAAATTCATTATCATTTGTGTTATGATTTTAATGCTTTCAATTAATTGACCACTAATTGAATGATTTGATACTAACCAATTCCGACACTCGAGAGAAGGGAGTTTAGGCGTGATCATAAGAATAACACAACCTAGGAAATTATAAGTTTCGAGAGAAAGTATAATTCCTTTGAAAAATGTTCCATTTAAAAATCACGAATTTGATAAATTTTAT
Organism: Fraxinus quadrangulata; assembly: GCA_903798255.1. NCBI lineage: Eukaryota > Viridiplantae > Streptophyta > Magnoliopsida > Lamiales > Oleaceae > Fraxinus > Fraxinus quadrangulata. The sequence goes on from CAIGRB010039559.1 coordinate 57,101, forward strand.
ATTTTAACTCGGAATTGAAATATAGAAATAGTTTTTACTCGACACTCGAGAGAGAGAGAGAGAGAGAGAGAGAGAGTAAAATTACATTAGAGTTCTTGTTTATAAATTTTGGAAAATTAATTAGAAATAATTATATAATTGAGAATCGCATTTGATAGTTAGGTAAAATCATAACCTTATGCATTCTCATTTGATTATTCTTCTAACTTGCATTTATTTGTTAAATTCGTCACTATATTAGTTTAAAAATATTGATTATAAAATTCATTCATCTAGATAAAATAGAGGCTATATAATTATAATATTTAGTAGAAATTTGAATTACAATCTTTGTGGGTTCGACACTCTAACTCTATTATTATATTACAAAACTTGACACCGTACACTTGCGGTATAAATCACATTATAGAAAACGCGTGACAACAACTTAGATCAACAGCTAGTCTAAATCTATCTGTAACTCTAGAAAATAATTGCTTCCATGATCAAGTATCAAATAGAAAAAAAATCCTTCGCCAACGATAGTCATAATCCACAAACTACTAAGAATCCCAAATAAAAATGTACAAAAGCAAAATATTAAAAAGTATGTTAGATATAACACTTTTTTCAATTTTTTATGCTTCGGAGAATTTATAAGGCCTCTATAAAGCATTTTGTTTTATTGTTTATGCTTCCAGTACTTTTGTTAATCTATGCTGTAATCAATTCTAACTTAAGTACAAATTACAAAGACTCCACCAAGATAATCCGTGTAGCACAGTAGCGTGCCACGGGAGTACGATAATAATTAAGTGATAACTTTCTGAAATGTATTGTAAAAATGGAGTTTACTAAAAATATGTATGTAGATTTTGATAAGCTCATGACAGTGTTCACTAAAAGTTCATGTAAAATTTTAAAAAATGATGGTAGTTGTGTCCTACAAGCCGACAAGTCGCTCGACTCGGTTGTCACCACTACATCCTACATGGTGCAAGGTCTAGTAATAAATGTTATTTGCTCGAATATGATATTTCATGTTTCAAAAGCCGACGTTATAGACCTAAGGCACAAATGATTGGGACACATGAACTATGGAGATCTTGTTAGACTCACAAAACTCAATGCAATAAGAATAGTTTCTAAGCTAAGAGAAAAATCTGAAGGTGTGTGTGGTTCATGCCAGAAAGGTAAATAAACTAGAACTGCACATAAACAAAGTCAGTTTCTTACTACATCTCACTATCTTGAATTCATACATATGGATTTGATGGGGCCAATTCAAATAGAAAGTCTTGGTGGTAAGAGGTATATCTATGTGGTTATTGATGATTTCTCTAGATATACTTGGGGTAGACTTTTTAAGGGAGAAATTTGATATTTTTGAAAGATTTATATTATTATATCAAAAATTTACAACTGAAAAATATCTTGATGGGACTAAAATTGTAAGAATTAGGAATGACCATGTTAAGGAGTTTGAGAATGCTAACTTTTCTTATTTTTGTGAAAAGTATGGCATTCTTCATGAATTTTCTACTCTTGAAACCTGGAACAGAATGATGTGGTTGAAAGGAATAATATGTCTCTACAAGAAATAACTAGGGTAATGTTGAATATTAAGAAGATTCCTGTTAAATTATAGGCTGGACCTATAAACACTGCTTGCTACATCCTAAATAGTGTGTCATTGAGAACAGGTACCCCATAAACCCCTTATGAAATCTGGAAAGGTAGGAAATCAAATCTCAAGTACTTTCATATTTTTGGAAGTTGGTCTCATGTGTTAAAGATAGGGAACATTTGGGAAAATTTGATTCTAAAGTGATGAAAGAGTGTTCATTGGGTATTTAGAAAATAATCGAGCTTATAGAATGTATAAAATGAGGACTCAAACTATTGTTGAATCCATAAATGTTAATGATACTGATTCCTCTTAATCATAGGAACATGAGATTCAGAACTTAGAGGAACATGTTGAAACTACCCAAAACACTGTAGAGAATTGTCGCATCCACTGGATAACATACTTTCAAATCTGGGAGATGGTATGGTGAATGAGACTTACTAGAGAACTCGAAAAAATCATTAAATACATTAATAGCACTTCTGGCTTTGGTTTGTGGTATACTAAAGATTCAAATTCTCATCTTGCAAGATATACAAATGCTGATTGGGCAATGAACATGGATAACAAGAAAAGCACATTAGGAGGCTTTTTCTACATGCAATAATCATATCTTTTGGCTAAGTAAGAAATAAAAATCTATCTCCTTATCTACTACAGAAGCTGAGTACATCACTGCCGACAGTTGTTGTACACAACAACTCTGGATGAAGGAGATGTACAGTGACTGCGCTATTAAACAAGATTCCCTTAACATGTTCTGCGATAACACAAGTGCTATAAACATCTCTAAGAATCATGTTTAGCATTTTAGATCTAAGCACATTGATATTCGAAATCATTTCATTAGAGATTTAGTTGAACGGAATATAATTATCCTAGAACGCATTCATACTGAAGGAAAACTGATTGATTTACTTACTAAGGCTTTAGATACTGTCAGATTTGAAACTTTGTGAAAAGTCGTTGACATATGCATGATAAATTAAATACCAGTTTGATATACATAATTTTTTTTATTTGTGTGTTCATTTTTTGTATGTGTTTTGCATTAATATGAAATGAAAAAAATTGAAAAAGATAAAGATAAAATTTCGGTCCTTTTTTGCAAATGTCTCTACTTTCTCTTCAGTGGGAATTAAAGAACAAAATTGGAATTGAGGCTTTCAAAGAATGCTATCAAGAGGCGCTTTCTTCTGGGGATTGGCAATAACAAGAATCGGCCCTTTAGTGAAACTGGCCAAGCAAAATCTCCAATCACTGTGATGTGTTCACTTTAACTTATGATAAATTATTTTCACATAAGTACACCATTAGGACATTGTGACCATTTACTAACAATGTTGTTGTCTTAAGGTGACAAGTGTTTGAGTGTAGACATAGGTTAGTATCTCTGTCTTTCTAATATAATGTTGTGTAAGCATGTATGTTCATTGGAGGAGAGAGCTACCACCATGGGTGTATGAGGTTGTCCTTGATAATGAACATAAATTATGAGAAAATGGCTACTCCTATGACTGTGTGAAAGTCAACTCCACTATAAATTAAAAGAAAATTGCAAAAAGTTAACATATGAGCATTCAAAAGAATATTGAAAAAAAATATTATATACATGCTCAAGCTTGTCACATACATACTTTTATTCACAGAGGCAATTTCAGATGATGGATGGATTGAAATACACTTCTACATCTAGTCATTGAAATTTTAAATTTTGGTTCGAACATGGTTTGTGATTGATTAGTCTAAACTGTCCTCCAAATACTCACTTCCTAATCTGAAAAATTAATTGAGTTAATTGTGAGTTGACATCATAATGGAAATTTCATGACTATCCTATTGATTTTAAGCTACTTATAAAATTGATTTGATGTTGGAATTTGCTCAAAAATATGATGATTGATTCAATTTTGTGAATTTCACTATTTTTGTATGATTGTCATGTGTGGGAATTTTCATAAATTTTATGATCAGTAGTATAAGTTGAACAATAAAATCTTACCTCTATGATAAATGAAAATTGATCTCTAACTTTAGAAAATAAAATTTGCATGGTATATGAGGGGATGGTTCAACCTTAATTATAATTAAATAGCAAGAAATTGAAGAAACTTTCCCTTTTTAAAATTGAGAAGTTAGGACTAAATTCCGTCATTCTCTAACGGATCTCTTAAGATATCTCTTTGCATTTGATTTTTTTTTTCTATGTTTCAAATTTGTTTACTAAACAACTTGCTGAAGAAAGAGTCGGGTCTAACTAGGATGGCAATTCGGTTCGTCGGCTCAGACGGCCTGAGGCTTAGCCTGAAAAAAGCTTAAGTCGGTTTGACTCGTGGCCCATGTCCATCGAGCCTCATTTTCTAGTAACGGTCAGAGCCTGACCTGGCCCGTGTGGCTTGACGAGCCACCTGCTCGTTTGACAGGCCAAAAATGGCTCGTGACATAGGTAGCTACCTTTTGTAGCTTGCACACACGCAGGCTAGACTGTTTCTACTATTTTTGATTGAATTTGAAATTCAAATTCAAATATTTGATTGTGTAGCTGTCGGTAGCTACAATAATTTTGACTAAATTTGAAATTCAAATTCAAATTCAAATTTCAAATTTTGTAATGGGCCAAATTTTTTGCCAATAAACAGGAAGGTAAAATTTTGGATTTGAGATCAAGTTCACTCAACAATATTTTATTTACAATATTCTATTTTTTCAATACTACTCTCCAACTTCTTTGCTTTGATATTTAGTTTCTTTTGCTATAAATTTTCAATTTTAAGTGTTCTGAATTTCATAAATATCAATGGATTTTACTAGTGATGAGGTTAACCAATTTAAGGATAGTTTGAGTACTGCATCTGGTTACGATACATTTGAAAATGTTCCAATTACCTTGGAGGATATCCAAGAAGAAAAAGTGTTCGAAACTAAAAGGTCATAGAAGAATCGTCTGATTAGACATGAAAAAATTGGTGTTCAAAATAGAGTGGATATTTGAAAAGCATATTGCAATTATTGCTGTAAGGAACTTAATTGGAAGTCCGGTTCAAGCACATCTAATTTGAATAGGCACGTAGTAAGGATTTGAAAAGCGAAACCAATCGGTCTCAATCCAAAAAAGACCGAACTTGTGCTCATCGGTTATGGTTCTACTCTTTCCACCTTCGTATATTTATGGGAAAATTTTCGCAAAGGAATTGCTGTATACGTGACTGCAATTGAGATGCCGCTTATTGTGATAGACTCTCGATTCATGTAGAACTATCTCTAACTCAACTGTATTTCTTATTGTAAAAATACTCTTCATGCAAACACTATAAAATTATAAAACAAAAGAAAACAGGCTGGTATTGAAAGTCTAAATTTTTTTGATAGTGCTATATCATTTACGTATGATTTATGGATCAGTGATAACAAAAAATGTTATATAGCTACTACGACTCATTACATTGATCACCTTTGGATTCAACATAAAATGATCATTGCATTTAAATTAGTACAATATCCGCATAATACCACTAACATATATATGGTTTTAAAAGAGATTGTACAAAAATTTAATATACAAGAAATGGTTCAAAATTTTACTTTTGATAATGCTAGTGTAATCAAAGTGGCTATTAAAAAATTTATTAATGATCTGAACCTTACATTTGAAAGTTTTTTTTTTCATCAGTAATGTGTATGACACTTTATCAATTTTATTGTAAAAGATGGTTTAGAACATATAAGAGGACAATTAGAAAAGCTATAAATTTCGTTACTATGTCACCATAAAAACAATCATTTAATAGTTTGTGTAGAGCATGACTTTAGAAGAGAAATCATTTGTCACTGATGTAACAAATAAATAGAACTTTACATATCTCATATTACATTCGTGTGAAAAATATGATAATGTTATTTCACTATATTATAATGGTAGACATACATATGGATCCGGACATAATTTAGAAGATTGAGATTCATCTATTGTATTGTGTGAAGAAATTGTTAAAAAACATTTTGATGCCACAAACACCTACACGGTGTTTTTTAAACCCCAATACAAGTACTTCCTCATTTAGTTCAAGTTCATCCATATCTAGAGCGATATATGTTTATGATATAGATATTGAAATTCCCTTTGAGTTAGGTATATGTATGTGGACGTTGGTGGTGTATTACAACAAAAAGAATTAGAGAATTTGTTCTACTATCATGGTGGAGGTGTAATTAAAGACAATATCCAATTGTATCGAAAATTATATGTGATCCACTAACACCTCTGGAGTCTATGGTAGTATCGGAGGCTGTATTTAGTTTAGGTGGTAAGTTTTGTCAGACAAATGATCAAGACTAAAAAAAGACATATTGGAAGCTCTAATATACTTGAAGGAATGAGAATGTGCGGGATTATATTTTCAAGAACAAGTTGACAATATAATGATAGGGGAGTTGCAGCAGATCTAATGATAGGATATCGTAAGTTTTTAAATTAATTTGTTGACTTAATTACGTAATTTTTAAATCATTTACTTGAAAAAAATTGTACATTAAATATTTTATTTGTGTACCATTTTAACTCCGTCTACGTTGATTGTAGTCGATTTCAAATTAGGAAAAATGAGGAGGGTTGTAATTTTTTTAAATCTATAATTAGTGTAAATTGCACAAAATTATATTAGTAAAAAGAATTTAGAATTTCACGATTTTTATAAAAAAGATAGCCGGCTCGGCTCGGCTCGGCTCAGCAAGACCCGAGCCTAAAGCTCAAGTCAAGCCTTGGTTTTTCACCTGAGTTTTGGCTCAGCTTGGGCCAAAAAAGCTCGAGCTATTTTTTGCACGAGCCATGCTCGAGCCGCAAGTCTTGGCTCATGTGTCGGCTCGATTTGCTTGTTTACATTGGTTAGGTCTGATCGAGTTGAAAAAGTCAAGAAAGACCATGAGACCTCAACTCTAGACAGTCGAGACCAACCTTCTACGGGCTAAGAAGTCCACTAATTGGCTAGTCTATCATTCTGACCCTAATTCTCTGATCTATTTGCTCAGTTGCTATTTGTTTCACTTTATATAGTGTACTTTTAATATAAAAAGAGGGGAGTAGTAGATTTTGATTTTGTTTCACTTGAACAAAAACATGAGTATTAAGATACTTGAGTTAGAGGAGCATAATGTGCGAAGAGAACTGATCAAGGATTATTTCATGTGCATAATTTGATCAACACTTAATAAAACATACACTCACGAACGTGACATTAAAAATACAAAATTGGTTTTTGAAATTAAACTAAGCTAAAGGGGGATATTGTTGGAAAAATGTTGGCTTATTTAATATAGATTAATTTTTAAATATCAATAACAAGTGCTAAAAACGTGAGAAACAGGATGCTATCCAGGCAGTAATGAGTTCTAATTGACTGGGTGGTACAGATTTTCAATAGAATTCGATGATTGCAAACTTTAGGGTTTTAACACCCAAAACGAGATGCAAGTCTCCCTTTCTATATTGCAGCTAATACATATTTATTTACCTATATTTACCTACCATCCTAGATATTATTTGATAGGTTAAATAATTATAGTTAATGAAAGATTTGTTTGTTATTAAACTTTCCTTAAGTTTATTTATTGTTATATCAAATAAATTTTGTATGATATGATTATATTCTTACAGGTTTTATTGTGTATAAATTTAGATAAGATTTAACCTAATCTTGGCTATTGTTTTAAGGAAAGATTGATTTAATATTAAACTTTTCTTAAATCTATTTATTACCATATCAAATAATTTTTTTGTAATATAATTATATACTTACCATGTTTCAGTGTGTAAGTTTTAATTTTGATCTTGACGATGACTTTACATAAGTAAAGAAAGAAATGAGAGCAGAATCAATTGCTTTGAGAAATCTGTAAACGCAGTCGATGAACCAGCATCAACGAATTCTGCCATAGTCCAACGAGTTTATTTGGCGACATGCTTCATTGATTAATCTCATAGTAAAACCGTTTTTCTTCAACTGTATTTGAAGGAAACAAACTAGAGCTTAAATGTTCGTTCCAGTTCAAAGATCAAGCTGCTTGGCGTGAATTAAAAATTATATTTGCTAATCCAAATGGTGGTTGTGGCTGAGTACAACAGTGAAGTAGCGATAAAGTCAAGACTGGGTGGGGGTTTGATTTCACTTTTGCAACAAGTCAAATGAAGAAGAAAGTGAGGAAGTTGTTCTTAGATTTCTTTTAATTGTTATTTGTTAATTTTGCGAAATTATAAAAATGAAACTATTGTATTTCTTATCATTTGATTTAGTGAATTGATTTACCCATGGCATAGGGCCTGTAAATGTTTCCCTTAAGGTTTACAACGTTATATCGGTATTTATACTTGTTAATTTTCGGAATTGAGTAAATCATATTGAACACTGGAATCTAAGCCTATACATTGCAGTCAGAATTATTTTAATAACTGCTTGTAGAATATTGTGACTTCCGGTGTATACTATCTGATTGGCTAGTTAAGACAAAAAATTTTAATTAACGAGGTTTGAGTATTTACAAGTATGAACCTCTCATCTTTAATTTCAACTCTAGCAAAACCGAGAAGACTGTAATCTTCAACTTCTACCATCTTAGCGTGTAATGACTGCAAAATAAAACGTACAGAAACAAAATATTAAAAATTTTCTTAGATATAACATTTTTTGCTATTTTTATATTTCGGAGAATTTGTACGGCGTCTATAGAACATTTTGTTTTTATAGTTTATGCATCCTCTACTTCCTTTAATCTAAGTTGCAATTAGTTCTAACTTAAGTACAAACTACAAAGACTCCACCAAGATAACCCTGCAACACATCAGGATGCTGGGGGAGTACGATGATAATTAATTGGTAAATTTCTGAAATGTCTTGTAATAATGGAGTTCACTGCAAATGCAAAAAGGCAATCCAATCTTGACGGAGAATGCATTCTTACAGGAGATTGCATTATTCATGAGCTAGATTAGACTCTCAAATACGCACTTCTTTCATGTGTAAGAAAGTAGATATTATTTTATGTTGAAATAATTACAAGTCCTTAAGCTAGGATTTTTACCATCCTCCTTAGACTTTCTACATTAAATTGAACATCAGACAAATGCAAATACTAAAGAATGATCCGTGGATAAAAGTAGAAGCTCTCCGAATTTGTACAAGAAGGGATGTTGATGCATAAGTTGAAGCTGCAACTGAAATATTTAAGATGGAAAAGAAATGTTAACAATAATGCACATAGTAGGTGCTGAAAAACATCATTTGGCATCAGATGCCAACATTGAAAGCAAAAGACAGTTTTGGCTTATCCAATGGATTCAAGAATTGAAGATCCAACTCAAATGAAGTTCAATCACACACAGTTCGCAAATCCTCCTTGTAAAAATACATGTTCAAACCAATATAAATGGATAATAGCCGAATTCACTTCCACATTCAATCTTTTGGCAAAATGTGAATTAATAAGCACAAATAGAGTAGAACTTCTCTTTTGTGTTTCTCATTTTTCTTTTTATTATTTTCATGAAACAGTGGGTGCGTTTGACATGTGAGAATCAAACACAATAAGATTAATGTGAATTTGTCACCTAGGTGAAAGCTGTTGTTGATACCAGACTTTGTAGCAAAAAAGTGGCCAAGCCATCTGAAGTTTGTTGCTAGGTTAGCGACACTGAAGTACACGGTTAAATATTTGTTTGATCAGTTAAATCGCTACATATGCACCCATGGATATTCACAAAGCTGAATCATCACTGATAACTGTAGTAGTCGAAGCAGTAAACCTAAGTGCACACACATTAGACATTCTTCCCAAACTTTATATTATTTTCAGGTTAAGTTCAGCCGCATCTACCGACTAAACTAGAAAGTTTTGATGTTGTTTCGCATAAGCTATGATAAGTGTGAATTTGATTTTTATCCTGTGCTAAATTATCAAGCTTTTGATAGTTCTTTACTTGAGTTTTTATTGATTTGTGTTTTGCTTTCATGTTTTTACGACGTGCTCGGATCTGGACAACGTTGGTGACAGAGCATGGAAAAAAGAACTTAAAGGCGATAAAATAATGTGTTGAAATCAAGGGATGAAAAAATTGTAGCAAGAAACACGATGCCGAAAGAGATCAAGGGTGAAACAAAGGTCAAAATCAACCTCAATAGCTCACCCAGGTGAGCATTCCAGCAAGCTGGAATTTTGTCCAGCAGTAGCTCACCCAAGCAGGCATCTTAAGGCAACTCTGCTAGCGAGCATATTAGTAACATAATTTTTCTTTTGTGGTGGGACAAATTTTGGAGGAGAAAATTCGATATTTTGTAGATTTTTTTTATGAATAATGCTTAATGTACATAACTATTCATACCAGATGTTCTACAGAAGAGTCACATGGATGTGGATCCCACCTTATTTAAATATTATTTAAAAGGTGGGCCCCACATGTTCGTGTCTTCCCTTTTTTTTTTTTGGTTTATGTGAATCAACCATTGCTCTTTTTTTTTAGGGCTTGAAAAAAAGAAGTCTTTATAGAAGGAGACCGGAGAGGAGGCGATTTTGGTGAGAAAGGCCGAGGAGAAAAACAAGTTCTAAACAAGGGTTTGAAGGAATTGAAGAAGTTAGTGGACATTCCTGTAGTGCAAACCGCAGGGTTTATTGAAGTATGAAGAATAGAAAGGTAATTGCCAACAAGGCTTCCAGCTATTCAGCGGTGTAAACATGGACCATGATTTTCGAAAGGAAGTTGGTACCACAAGAATCTGGAAGAAACGTAAATGAAAGGATCTTTTGGAATTGACAGCTAAAGGCCAAAATGGTTGAAAGGATCTTATTCTCCGAGCATCTCTTAGATGGTATTAGAGCAAGGATGTCTCAAGATGAATCTTCCAACACAACTGCAAATCAAAATCAATCATCAAACACAAACACAAACCCGAACCCAACCCAAATCAAAATCAAGCTACAGATACAATTGCTATTAACCTATCACAGCCAAATAGTCCATTTTACACCGAAAGTAATGATGGCTCCGGAGCTCTCTTGGTAACACAATTGCTGGATTTCAACAACTACTACTCCTAGTCAAGATCAATGAAAAGGACCATTCGAATAAAAAATAAGCTGGGTTTCGTTGATGGAAATATATGTGAACCACTAAATATAGATAGTCCATTGCTGGAACACTGGCCCCATTGCAATGACATTGTCATCATCTGTTGCAGAACACGATGTCAGTTGACATAAAATAGAACACTCTTTATGCTGAGACGGCTCATCAATTGTGACTGGAGCTTGAGTAGCATTTTGGACGAGAACATACACCTTAAATTTATGAAGTGAGGTAGGGAATTGCAACCTTAGTACAAAACCAAGACACTATGAGTATGTAATTCTAAAAATTGAAAACTCTTCTCAATGAACTAATAAATTATGTGTCCATTCCTAACTGCACCTGTGGAGGGTTGAAGACGATTGTAAGTTTTCAGGAAAGAGATTGGGTGATGAAATTTCTTATGGGTTTTCATGATTCGTACAAGTATCTTAAGGCTCAGATTTTACTGATTAAGCCCTTTCCCAAAGCCCTTTCCCAGATTTAATGACGCTTGCATCACATGGGAAAAGAAATGGGAAGGCAAAATAGAGTCTCTTAGACGAAATATTACTGCACGACACTCTAATGAGAGGTATTTTAAAGCAAACCCAATAGGCTAACATGTATGCACTGTCAAATGCTTGTGCAGACAAAACAGAAAAATGCTTTAAAGATAAATCGATACCCTCGAGACCACAAACTTAATGGAAAGAATAGAGGCAATGGAAGCTTTTCTAATCAAACCAGTGCCCTTTTATCATCCGAGCATGTAAGTGACAACAGCCAAGTGTTTTTTACTCATGAGCAATATGCTCACGTTATGGCTTTACTCAAACTTTAGCATGCTCGTGCCTACACTCCTTTGGTTAATCAAGTTCAAACCATCACCCCATCCTTTTCGAATCAGGCTGAAATGCCCAAAATCTCTGGTCCCTCTATATGTCTCTATTTATAGTATCAAACCTAATGTTCTTTCTAATGGGCCTTGGATTGTGGATACTGAAGCGATAAATCACGTGATCTATTCGCCCACATTGTTCATGTAAGTAAACTATATGGTATATTTTTACTTTTATCTTTTATTTATTAGCTTGTTTACATTAGAATGATTTTTAATGTTCAAACATGTATCAAAAACATGTGCAACAGTGAAGTCCATACGCAATAACTGGGTGCTATGGATTTTTAAAATTCTGACTGCGATTTCCTTAAGGTTTCTAAAACCTAAATAATGTGCAACTCTTACTTACCTTAGAGGCGGCACATTCACAAATATTTATTTATGATTTTGGACGAGGTTGATTACTCAAATAATTAAAAGAATGAAATATTATATTAGAAAATCTTTCTTTAATTCAATTATGGAACATATCAACCATATCTTATGTGATTCTTACCGTGCATAACATTATTATTTCAGGTAAAAGATGTCCGGGCCTTGTGGAAATCTTTATATAAGTGAAGAGGGACATTAAAGATCGAATAGGCTTCGGGAGAAAATTTTCACACCCTACGAACATGCACCTTAATGTTCAAAAGCATTTTGACCTACTCTAGCGAGTTCTAATCTACAGAAGATTTAGCTCAGCATCTCAAAATAAAACGAGCGTTCTTTAGTCATACTCAGAGAGAACATACCCTGTCGCGAGTGATATAATTCTGTTCAAGGATTAGACCACTTGGCGTAAGTTAAGATTGATAAATTTTAATCCAAGTGGTGATTGTGATCGAATACAATAGTGAAGTGGTGATAAAGTCAAGATCGAAGAGTTTGATTCCACTTCTTCAACGTGTCAAAATGAATAAGAAAACGAGTAAATTGTTCTTTATTTGCGTTCGATTATTTTAGTTAATTTTGCAAAATTACTAAACCGAGACTATTGTATTTTTGCATCTTGATTAATGGATTAGTTCTTCATGCCATATCTATTATCTTCCTTACTATCGTGTAATAGATTGTTATTTGCAAAACATAAATCTGTTGAGCCGCTCTAGTTAGAATTGTACGTAAAACTACCCGTTGGAATTAGAGAGTAATGTTTAATTGAGACAAATTGTTTAATTAACTAGGTTTAAGTATTTACAATTCAAAAGCATCAAAGTAGAAATTTCTCACTAAGTGGCACTCCCAAATGGAGATGTTGTCACTGTCACTCATATTGGAACTATCAAAGTAATGGAAATATTGATCTTGGAAGACTTTGTGTGTTTCATCTTTTTCCTTCTAACTTTATATCTGCTAGGAAACCAACTCAAACTTCTAAATGTTGTATGATTTGCTTCCCTTAGTCATGTTTTAAATAGGACCTTTCAATTTGGAAGACGATTGGAATGGGTAAGGTGAGGTAAAGCCTATATCATATTCTTCAAAAGAATGTTTCTCCAACAGCCTTGTATGAAGTATTATCTTCCCAGGCAAACAAAATAAACATTTCAGCTTCTGTCGTTAGTAGTCATGATGATTTTAATCTTTGGCATCATAGGTCAAGTCATCCTTTAAATTCTAGAATAGACTTAATGAAGTTTGATATTGTTCCCAAGGACACTAGTACAAAGGGGGCCTTGTTCTATTTGTCTTTTAGCTAAGATAAGTGACCCCTTCCTGTTAGCTAGCACAAAACCTGAAATAATTTTAAATCGATTCATTGTGACTTGTGGGGTATAACGGATCACGATATTTTCTTATTATTGTGGATGATTTGGTCATGTTGCCTAGGTTTATTTGCTAAATTTCAAATAAAATTCTAGTAATACTTTACAAAACTTTTATGTAATGATTGAGGCCCAATTTGGATCTAAAATCAAAATTGCAAGGAGTGACATTAGGCGTGAGTTTGATATGAAACAATTTTATCTTGAGAGATGTATCATTCACCAGAAATCGTGTGTGGAGACCGCCCACAACAAAATACAACAGTATAAAGAAAGCATTAGCACATCTTAAATGATCCCTCATTTTCCTAAAAGATTCACAGACACTGAAAAGCGCACCCTCATATCTACAAAGCTTCATTTGTCAACAGCCTTCTCACTCATTTCCTCATTCGCAGGAGTTGAACAAGGATAAGGTCCATACAAAGTCATGTACTCCTTTTCCTTTATGCATTACATTATCATAAACTATAAAGCAATTATAAAGCCTTTGTCACTTCTATTTCAATACTTACCGAACTTAGTTCCTATCAGCATGCCCAAAAATGTGTTGATTGGTGTAAATCCGTGATAGCTGAGGTAGATGCACTAGAGTTGGGTTCTTACCAACTTGTCTCCTGAAAGGTAGCTATAAGGTGTAAGTGGGTTTACAAAATTAAATTCAATGCTTATGAAAGCATTGAAAGGTACAATGCCACAGTAGTAGCTAAGGGCTATAGGCAGTAAGATTGGCTAGACTACCATAAAACCTTCTCCACTCTTTCAAAAATCGTAACTATTCATACCTTACTTTCTGTGGTAGCAGCTAAGAGCTGGTTTTTGCACCACTTCAATGTAAATAATGTATTTGAGGACGTATATATGGAAATGCCACAAGGGTATTCTAAGGAGGGACAGTAAAAGTTTTGCAAGTTTAAGAAAAGTTTGTAAAGCTTAAAGCAAGCTTCTTGGCAGTATAATTCTAAACTGTCTGGATTTATTGTTCAACAAGGTTTCCAGCAGTCCAAGGCAAACTATAGCTTATCCACAAGAGCTACCAAAGACTCCTTTACTGCAGTTTTGGTTTAAGTAGACGACATCATAGTAACTCGCAATGATATGAATATCATCTCATATCCCAAAGCCTCTTCTCAATAGTAGATTCAAAATCAAAGACCTAGGGGTATTGAAGCGTTCTGTCAATATAGAGGTAGCAAGATCAGAAAAAGGGATTTATATTTGCCAAAAAAATATGCGTTGGATATATTAAGAGATTTTGGAACGATTAGATCAAAACCAATCAAAATACTACTTGATAAAAACCTCAAACTTTCGAAGGATGAAGAAGAACATATCCTAGATCGTTCAATAAATAGGAGGCTCATTGGAAGGTTGTTCTATTTGACTATAGTCAGACCCAACATTTTATATGCAGTCCAATTTATGTAGACTCCTAGGCTCTCACATTTGAATATAGCTTACAAAGTATTGAGATAAATTAAAGGATCATCAGGATTGTTTTATCCTTCGACATACACCATAAAGGTTAGAGCTTATAGTGATTCGAACTGGGGGACATGCTCAAATACAAGAAGATCAATGAAAGGGTATTGCATTTTCATTGGTTCTTATTTATATAGAACACAATTTTTATGTCCTCAGCTGAGCCCGAGTATAGAGCCCTGGCTAGTGTATATTGTAAATTAAGCTAGCATAGATACTTCATTGTTAACTGAATTAACTAACCTAACCAACTTATCCAAATCAGCTGAGAATAAACTGAGTCACTTACGAGCTGGAGCACTACATCAGCAGCATCATTCTCACGGTTTTTGAGTGTAGTGTTAGCACTAGATTTGTTGTAAATTATTCTAGACAAGATCCATATTTTTAGGAACAAATTAACTGCTGTCATTTCTAGATTATTCCTTTTTTTTTTTCATTCCTTAATTGTATTATTTAATTCTCAAGACATGAGCAGTAGTATACACGGTTGATTACAATTCTTTCTTCCTTGAGTCTTCATTAAAATCTAACTTGGTATCAGAGTAGGTTATGGCAAACGCCAGCAACATCAATACCCCCCCCCCCCAAAAAAAATGCTGATCCAGTCCAAACACCACCCTCAGTTTCCAGTAGCACAGCAACTCATTCGGCTAATCCAGTCCCTGTACCAACCTCAGTTTTTAGTAGCATAGCCATTCCTTTGATAGGAAATAACAACACCTCACCATTTAGAGTTAATCTCACTCAAGTTGTTTCAGTCAAGTTGGACAAAAACAACTTCCTACTATGGAAAAACATGATTTTACCAATTATAAGAGGACACAATCTTGAAGGGTATATCTCAGGGACAAAGGTGTGTCCCCAAGAGTTCATTGGTAGCCAAGTCACAGGCGAAGCTGAAACCAACATTGAGATGGTTAAGAATCCTGAGTTTGGCCAGTGGATGTCACCAGACCAATTACTTATGGGCTAGCTCTATTCTTCGATGACCCCAGACATTACAATGAGAGTTATGGGTGCAACAAACACAAAGGAGCTATGGACAACAATCGAAGAGAGTTATGGAGTACAAAACAGGTCCAGAATCACCTTCCTCATTGGTGAACTGCAAAAGGCAAGGAAGGAAACTATGAACATCGACCAATACTTAAACAAGGTTAAGCAACTTGCTGATAACCTTGAAATTGCTGGAAAGAATGTGCATCATACAGACCTAGTCACTCAAATTTTGGCTAGATTAGATGAGGATTATACTCCCACTGTAGTTAAAATCAACAGCAGAGACTACATATCCTGTAGTGAACTTCAATCAACACTTATGACATATGAAAGCAAGTTGGAACACCTTAACTCTCTGAGAAATGACATAGCTGAAATTAATATTAACCAAACCTCAACCAACTTCTCCCAAAGTTCTGGCTCAAATTATTATGGTACCAGATCCTACAGACCTAATTTTGGTGGTAGATTCACCAACTTCAGCAATTTTAGAGGTGGGAGAAAGGGAAGAAACAGAGGAGGTAATCTATATGGTTCCAGTGACGGACCAATCTATCAAGTCTGTGGGAATTGGGAAAATTGGCCACAAAGCCAACATATGCAATTTTAGATATGATGATAGGTATACTGGGACTCCACCAAATCAAAGGATCAGCTGTAACAACCCACATGCAGCTCTTATCGCAGGCCCCAACTTAGTCAATGATCCAGCATGGTATGCAGATACTGGAGCTAGCAGTCATATCACCTCAGACAAGGGAAACCTCACTACTGCCAATGAATAAGCTGGTAAGGAGAAAATCATGATAGGAGATGGAAGTAAGTTGCACATCTCTCACTTTGGCACTACACACATTCCAGTTTTAAATGACAAAATTTTAGTTCTAAACAAGCTCCTTCATGTGCCTGAAATTAAAAAGAAGCTTATCAGCATTTCTAAGTTAACTTCTAATAATGATGTTTACATGGAATTTCACCCTAATTGCTATATTGTCAAGGACAAGTCAACAAAAGAGGTGATAGTACAAGAAAAGCTTAAGGAGGGATTATATCAGTTGGACCTTCCTTATCAAACCATCAAGAATTTCACTCAAGTGTTAATCCTCAATAATAAATCATTTTGCAGCCTATCTCCTGTTGTCTCCAGTCATGAATCTTTAAATTCCACAAGTGATGTATGGCACAAGAGACTTGGTCATCCATCTAACCAAGTGATGAACTAAGTGCTCAAATTTTGTAATGTTAAAGTTAAAGAGAATGATATCAGACCATTTTGCAATGCTTGGCAACTTGGGAAATCTCACTTACTGCCTTTCCACTTATCTGCATCACACCCTAATGCCCCTTTAGAACCGATCTTTACTGATATATGGGGACAGGCTCCTATCCTTTCCACCTCAGGGTTCAAATACTACATATCTTTTCTTGATGATTTTAGCAGGTTTACTTGGATCTATCCCTTAAAACAAAAATCTGAAGCTTTGAATGTGTTCATTCAATTTAAAAAAATTGTTGAAAAGAAACTAAACTGTAGGATAAAAACTTTGTAGGCAGATTAGGGTGGTGACTATATGACCTTTTCTAAATTCTTAAACCAAGAAGGGATAGAGTTCAGACATCCATGCCCATACACTTCAGCTCAAAACGGCAGGGTAGAAATGAAACATAGGCATGTAACAGAAACAGGCTTAACAATTTTAGCCCAAGCCAAATCACCTTTAAAGTACTGGTGGGAAGCATTTCAAACTGCTACCTATTTTATAAACAGACTGCCAACACCTACTCTTCAACAAAAATCACCTTTTCAAACTTTATACAACAAGGAACCTGACTGTCAAACCTTAAAAGTGTTTGGGTGTACCTAT
>CAIGRB010039559.1:79792-130808 GCA_903798255.1 Fraxinus quadrangulata
TAATTTCCTGCTTTCGTCAATTGTAATTTCTTGCTTTCAGTAATCAATGAACGAGTTTCTTTCAATTGTGTTTCAAGCTTTCTATTATTTTTGATCAAAATCTCTTTCGTCCCGAGAAAAGGCGGAAGGTAGTCTAGCGGAGCAGACTACTGCCGCACGGTGTCCCTTTTTTGTGCTAAGAAGAAAGGCAACCCGTGAAACTTGGACCCTATCAAAACCATAAATTTAGCTTCCATTCTACTAAATGCACCTTTCTAGGTTATAGTGAGTCATATAAATGTTACAAATGCCTAAGTCCTACTGGAAGGTTGTACATTTCAAGGCATGTTATATTTAATGAGTTTGAGTTCCCATTCAAGTCTTCAACTTCCACCAAAACTCATTCAGAACCAACTGTGACAAAAACCATAGTCTCTCATTTTCATTTTCCTTTTGAGTAAAATAAAACAACACTTAACTCAGGTCTTGCTGATACTACTTATTCTGAAGCTTCTCGAGCTAAACACGACTTGCCTTCTGACTTAAATGACAATGCACTACATGGTGATGAATTTGGTGATTCTGAAGAGAATGATGGAACAGAATCTGCAGTAGTATAACCAAACATGTCTCAAATCAATGAAACTACTCTGCAGCCAGATAATAGCAATGATGAAGAAGTACCTCAACATAGAGTAGGAAACTTGCATCCTATGAGCACTAGAGCAAAGGCTGGAGTATTCAAACCAAAGGTTTATCTTGGAAAGATAACTGAAATTTCCTCAGAACCTCAAAGTGTAGCTGAAGCCATGATGAACAATGATTGGAATGAGGCAATGCAGGAAGAATTCAAGGCTTTAACAAAGGCTAAAACTTGGGAACTTGTCCCTCATTCACCAACATTCAATATTGTAGGAAATAAATGGGTCTTTAAACTCAAACAAAATGCAGATGGCTCAGTACAAAGATTCAATGCTAGATTAGTGGCAAAAGAATTTCATCAAACACTTGGCATTGATTTTTGTGAAACGTTTAGTCCTGTTATCAAGCCATAAACCCTCAAAATAATTCTCACTTTGGCAGCCGCAAACGATTGGATAATCAGGCAGGTAGACATCAACAATACTTCCCTTAATGGCGAGCTGGAAGAAACAGCTTTCATGGATCAGCCTGAGGGATTTGTGGATGAACTGAAGCCTAATCATGCCTGCAAATTGAACAAGGCACTTTATGGATTGAAATAAGCACCTAGAGCCTAGAATGAGAAACTAAAAACTATTTTCTTGAGCTAGAAATTTAAGCAATCAATGGCAGACACCTCTCTCTTTTACTTCAAAAATGAAAATAAAATAATTTTTGCACTCATTTATGTAGATGATATTGTGATTACAGGTAATGACAAAGGTCTGCTGCAGGAATTCATAGATAATTTGAACAAAAATTTTGCATTGAAAGACATGGGAAGGCGGCATCACTTCATTGGAATTGAGGTATTGTGGCATAACTCTGGAATTCACCTCATTCAAACCAAGTATATTGCGGACTTGCTTGAGAGATTTGAACTGCAAGGTGTAAAACCTTACATAACACCTATACCTGCTGGCAAATCAATATCCAAAACTGAAGGGAAAACACTGAAGAATCCTACAGCTTACATAGGTGATGTAGGAGGCCTGCAATATCTCCAGTATACCAGGCCATATATCACTTTTACTGTGACTAAATTGAGTCAATTCTTACAGATTCCAACATCATCACATTGGCAAGCACTAAAGAAGGTGTTCAGATACCTCAAAGGGACAATAAATCACGGGCTTTGGATTCAAAGAAGTGATAGACCCATGTTGAATGGATACTCAGATGCAGATTGGGCTTCCTGCCCTGATGATAGAAAATCAACCACTGGATACTGTATATATTTGGGTGATAATCTGATAAGCTGGTCCTCCAAGAAGCAGCATGTTGTAGCACGATCAAGCACTGAATCAAAGTATAGAGCACTCGCATCAACTGCCTCTGAAATAGATTGGGTTCAGTCTCTTTTTCAAGAACTGGAGCTACCTCTGGCTGAAATTTCAACCATTTGGTGTGATAATATGAGTGCTGGAGCATTGGGTGTGAACCCTGTATATCACGCTAGAATGAAGCACATAGAATTGAATGTACATTTCATCAGAAATAAATTTATTGCGAAAGAACTGAAATTCAAATATATTCCCACTTCAGATCAGATTGCTGATATGTTAACCAAGGGACTAAATCATTCAAGGTTTCTTTATTTGAAGAACAAGTTTGGAGTTACTCTAGCACCTCCCAGCTTGAGGGAGGGTGTTAACTGAATTAACTAACCTAACCAACTTATCCACATCAGCTGAGAATAAACTGAGTCACTTACCAACTATAGCACCACATCAGTAGCATCATTCTCATGATTTTTGAGTATAGTGTTAGCACTAGATTTTTTGTAAATTATTCTAGATAAGATCTATATTTTTAAGAACAAATTAACTGCTGTCCTTTGTAGATTATTCCTTTCTTCTTCATTCCTTCATTATATTATTTAATTATCAAGATATGAGCAATAGTATACACGGTTGACTACAATTCTTTCTTCATTGAGTCTTCATTAAAATCTAACTTTCATGAATTACAAATAGAAAATTTCCAATTGTTCATGGGTGAACTAGACACATCGAGCTTGGCTGCTATTTGATAAAGGTCAAGATGGGAGTATTATGACTAAGCATGTAAATAGTACATCTCAATTTACTGATATGTTAATCAAGCCATTGTGTTTGGCTAATTTTTTTTCTCATCTAGGCAAGGTGAGAATAGAAAACATGTACACTCCATCTTGAGGAGAGGCTATTGAAGTATGAAGAATCGAAAGGTAATTGCCAACAAGGCTTCCAGCTATTCAGCAGTGTGATCATGGACCATAATTTGCTGAAGGAAGTTAGGATGACAAGAATTTGGAAGAAAATTAAATGAAAGGATCTTATGGAATTGAAAGCTGAAGTTTCCTTTTCTGGTTTTCGTTATTCCTTTTATACAAAATGCTAAAATTAGTTTTACCGCTAATATGGAAGTGATTAGAATATCCTTTTGTAAATGCTTTACAGGCAAGGTCAATTGTACATGTATATATAAAGGAAAGGAATGAGAATGAAATACACAATTCCTCCATCATTTCATCTTCATTGCACTTGAATAGTTCTTATTTTGCGTGCATTTCTTATAAGGTCAACATTGAATAATATGATCGAAGACATCCAGTAAGTGCATGGTATCGTAGCTAAGTAAAAAAGTAGAGAAAGAAGTATCGTTCCACGAAAACTATGTACTTAATCTAGTTCTAATTAATACAAACACTAATCGAATAGTCAATATATGATTGTTGATTTCCAATATTAATTATCTAAACAAATCTAATTGGAAACTAAGAAAACGTTTGTGAAACCAACTAAAAGTACACTCTAAGACTTCGATTCCCCATTTATTAATACATTTTAAACAATTCAAGACAAGGAGAATGTTTATTTATTTTTGTTGGTTAATTTTCATATTTTGTTTAATAATATCTTTCGAATAGAACTAAATATTTCCTAACATATGACATTTCTATACCTCTATGAAATATGCAAATATGAACAAATGCATTCATATCATGAGAATATCTATTTAAATCATGAAATGCATAGCGATACATCTCTATCCATTGTCGTAGCTCACATCAATTGTTATAATGTGCTATATTCCTTATTATTTCTCTCGAATACAATAAAGATCACACGACAATTCAATTAGTAGCTAACTAATTACAAAGTAATTAATTTTATAACAATCATCCAAGATAAACAAATATATAACATCAAAGTTTTGATATTAATTTTAAACTAGTATAATAAAGGGTGCATCTATGTCTTAATGACTAAAATTTTAGCCTAACACCACAAAGTTATAAGAAATCAAATAGGAATAATGAAACACCACTTGGATTTTGAGAAATATGAAGAAAAAGAGAAAAAGCTACAAATTCTTGAATCTCTTTGATCCTCATTGAATAATTTCCAGCTGCACCCTCTTCCACTCTGCCCAAACACCAAGAAACAATCTTGAGTGTATTCCTTATAATTTGCCTCTTAATTCCCCTTGAAAGAATTTTTTTTCCTATCTTGAATGCAAGGAAACTGTGTGTTTTATGGTATGAGAGATCTCCTTAATTGTTGGCTAATGGTTGTTATTTTTAGAGCCAAGACTTAGGTCACAATTCGTGTTGCAATTGGTTTTCAAATGAAGTTTTAGAAGAAAAAAAGGAAACAATTCTCTTTTTCACCCTTCTTTATCCGGTTTTCATTTTTTCCATCATACGTCATCAAAACTCGAGTTAATCCTATAATAATCGATATTTAACCAATTATTTAAATGTTCCATCAAATTGACTCCCAAAAATCCATTCTTGATGGCCCAAATAGGCGTAAAAATTACTCATATCAATTCAAGACGAAGATAGTGGTTAGTTATTTTTGTTGGTTAATATTCATATTTTGTTTAACAATCTCTCTCAAGTAGAACTAGATTTTTTCTCACATATGACGTTGTCCTATAGTTGATTATAACCTTAAAATGTTGATTATAATAAACAATTTGATCTTGTTCATTAACAATGAATTTTAAGTTATTAGTCTTCAGACATCCAATGATAAATTGATCGATCGTCATCAAAACATAAAAATCAAGACTATTACAAACCAAACTCATGAAAAAGGTCGAGATTAAAGTCACACATTCAAGACAAGTTCTTGAAGAAAAGATATTAAAAGACAAACGTCAAAGAAAATCAAGATCAAGCGTTTAAGAGCCAAACGTAAAAAAAAGATCAAGACGCAAGGTCGGGTCATTACAAAAAATATTTTTATCAAAAGTAAAATTGATTTTCAAAATGATGTTGAACTTGGATCATATTTTAAAAATACATTTAACTTGAATACTAGTTAAATACACATTCCAAAAGTCTAAATTCGTCAAAACATCAAAATCGGATCAAACAATATCAAAAATGGAAAAATAGATCGAACTAGCCGGATGTCCGGTCTAAGCATGAGGATGTCCAAATTCTTAGAAAGTTTTGCAAAACTTTCTTAATAAATTAGCGAAAGGGAGACGTCCAATTCGTCCAGCGAAAGTCTAGTTGTTACAATGGTCGGATTTTTTACCGTTGTGATTTCAAACTCATAACGACTATTTTGATCGTCTGGACACAGGGCGAACTTCTGGTTGGTTGTTCGGTTCGACATATATTTTACTTTTTGAACTCTATAAATACCCTTACTATTTTCATTCTTCACAAGAGTTTCAAGATCATTAAGTGAAATATATTTTAAGAGGATTTTTAGGCTTACATTGCATTCGTTTAACTTATTTTTATGTATAAAAAACTTTGATTGATTCAAACTCTTTTCATCATCTTCATCGAAGTTTTTCATCTCTTTTTTTGTCCTTAGCTTATTTATATCATTTATAACAAAGAGATAATATTTGAAAGAAAAGTTTTGAACTTACATTGTATCTACTTCTTGCACTTCTTCATATCAAGAAGTTTAATTGATTGAATCAAATTTTTAATTATTATTTATCAAAGTTTCTCAATTCTATATTAGAACTTAATTTATAGCTATCACTCATTAAAAGAGAAATATTTTGAGAAGATTTTTGAACTTAAATTGCATTTAATTCTTCTCATCTTCTCATTGAAAAACTTTAATTCATTGAATCTAATTTACTTGTTTGTAAGTCACCGGAATCGTTATCAAGGGTTGTATTGAATCATAAATCAATCAATATGGTGAAAAAGGTCTTACTCGTGGCGAAAAGTTTGGTAACGAATGAGTAGATTATTACCTTGGATCGAATTTCCACAATTAAACTGTTTGCATCATCATTTTCCTTTTACTTCTCGCTTTTATATTTGCGCTTATTATTTGAATTAATCTATTTAGTGTTTACTTTCTTGAATTTAAATTAATTTTTCGAAAAATTTTAAAAACCAATTGGTATCAGAGTAAGATGCTCACTTTTTATTTAAAGGTTTCACAATCTTGAGTAATGGTATCAGAGTAAAATGCACACTTTTTATTTTAAAATTTCATAATCTTGAGTAATGACTAATCACAATCTTCAAAATCTTGATGAGGATTCTACAAATCGTCATCCTTTATTTGATGCTACACATTATGACTATTGAAAAGCTAGAATAATGATTTATGTTCAATCAATAGATTATAATGTTTGGAAAATTATTGAATTTGCCCATATGTGCCTACAAAAGTTATTAAAGTTGATGGAAAGTCGAATCAAGCCTTTTCAAAACCTAGATAAGAGTACGACGAAGATAATAATAAAAATTATCTTTAAATACTAAAACCAAAAAATATATTTTATTGTGCTTTAGATAAAAATAAATTTAATAGTATTAGTACATGTGATTCCGTTTTCGATATTTGACATGCATTAGAAGTTATTCACTTAGGCATTAATAAAGTAAAAGAAACCAATAATTTTTTTGGTTAAGGAATTTGAAAATTTCTTAATGAAACAAAATGAACATGTTATTGATGTGATTACTCATTTCACGGATATTGCTATGACCTCAAAGGCTTTATTCAAAAATTTACTAATAGCGAATTCGTGAGTAAAATGCTTAGGTCTCTTTCGAAAGATTGGAGCTCGTTGAGAATGTTGATAGAAAATACCAAAAATATCAACACATATCCATAGAAAGAGCTCTATGGATCATTGATGACATATGAGCTAAATCGCACCGAGACAAATGAGAAAATAATGAAAAGCAAAGAAGAAGAGAAGTGCCAAATTGCTTTAAAGTAAGTAATGGATGGAGGCACTTCAATCAAAAATATGAATGATGAAGAACTTGATAACATGGTTCTTCTTGTTAAAAATTGAAGGAATCTTCGCACTAATGGGCAATTTCAAAAGAAAGAAGAAAATGACGAAGAGAAAAAACAATAAGATTGTTTGCTATGATTGTGACAAACCCGATCACAAGAAAATTGATTGCCCGAACAAGAAGAAATTATTCAAAAGAAAGCACTCCAAGCCACATGAGATGAAAGTGACGATGATGATCATGAAGACAATGAAAGTCAAGAGGAATTTGCATATATGTGCTTCATGGCTATTGAAAATAAGGTAAAAGAAAATTATTTATATGATGAGTTATTTACCTCTTATGATGAAATGCTTAAAGAATTTGAAAATTTTGCTTTAAATTGTTCTATCATCAAAAAGAAAAAAAATTTATTGAAAAATGAGGTGAAACTTTCGGAAATTCAAAATGATTTTGAAAATAGAAAAGTCGATTACAATTTTTTAATTAAAGAGAATTCCTCTTTACAAGAAAATATTTTAAATTTGACTCAAATTGTTTACAAATTTACTCGAGGCAAGAAAAATTTTGATCTGATGCTTGGTGAACAAAAATGTACTTTTGACAAAAGAGGAATTTGATATAAACCATTTTTGAAATAAAAGTCTCTTTATTAAAGCATTTACTTCCCCTATTTCAAATATCACTATAGTTTTTACAATAAAAATGTACATATAAATTTTAATTGTTCAATCAAAATGGGGTTCCATTTTGAAAGCAAAAATAAGTGGATTCAAAACCTCACAAACACTAACAATCAATGACCCAAAATTGTATGGGCACCAAAGAATAAAAATTAAATTATTTTTGTAGGTACCAAAAAAATTAAGAACAAATGATTTTTCGAGAGTGAATGCTCAAAGCACATAATCAAAAATCAAACTTTATCGTCGAGCTTCGAAAAGAATGATAGTGGTCATGATACTTTTGGAGATAATGGCAAAGGAAAAATTACTGATATTGAAATTATTGGTAATCATTCATCTCCATTTATTAAAAATATGCTCTTAGTAAATAACCTTGAACAAAATACTTAGTGTTAGCCAATTTTATGATAAAAGTTATCATATCAAATTTGATTCTTCCAAGTGCCTTGTTAAGAATACTATATAAAAAGGTGTGATACTTATAGAAAGTCGAAGTAAAAATATTTATGTCATAAACATTGAGTTTGAAAGTAAAGAAAAAATGTTTATTAAATTTAAAAGATGATACTTTATTGTCGTATAGCTGATTATATCATATTTAAATGGACATATTTTCAAATATTTTTAAAAAAATTGTTTTGATAAAGGTTTGCCAAATTTGAAATTTGAGAAAGATAATTTTTGATGCATGTCAATTTGAAAAACAAATGAAGAGTTCTTTCGAATTTAAGCAACATTCTTCAACTAAAACCTTTTTAACTTCTCTTTTTGGATCATCTAGAATCTCAATTTTAAATAGTAAACATTATGCATTTGTCATTGTCACTAACTTTTCTAAATTTACTTGGGTCCTATTTTTGAACCTAAAAGATGAAGTTTTGAATATATTTAAACACTTTTTAAAAAATGTTCAAAATGAAAAGGAGTACACTATTACTACAATTTACAATAATCATGGTAGAGAATTTATCAATATAGCATTTGATGATTTTTGAAAAATTTATGGCTATGAATATAATATCTTGGCTACTAGAACTCTTCAATAAAATGATGTATTAGAAAGGAAGAATCACACATTGCAAGAAATAGCTCAAACCTTGAAAATGATTTACCACAATATTTTTGGGCCGAAGCCATTAACACATCTGGCTATATTGTAAATAGAATTTTGGTGAGTTGAAAGAAAAAGAAAACTCTTTATGAACTTTTGAAAAAATAGAGTTTCCAATATCGATTATTTTAAAGTGTTCGGTTGCAAATATTTTATCTTAAATACTAAAGAAAAATTGGAAAAATTTGATTCAAAATCCAATATTAAAATTTTCCTTGGTTATTTATTTACGAGCAAAGCTTGATTCTTCAACAAAAAAAATTTGAGTTGATGAAGAATTCATGCATGTAATTTTTTATTAAGCTAATTCTCTTGATCAAGAGAAAGATATTGTTAGTGATGTATGTTTGGAGATAGCTTTTGAGAAAACAAACTCCCAAGATCAAAACAAAGAAGATCCTAAAGATGGTGAATATGAATATGAGGAAGAAGCAAATGTCCAACAAGAGGAAAAAAAATATTTTGAAATACAAAGTGATCAATTTCTACCTAAGGAATGGAGTATGTTCGCTAATAAAGTGCAAATCGCAAGTGTATGGATCACGTTCAAATGATAAATTGGATTTTTTGAGTTCGAGTTATCGCTCTTTCGACAAATGTTTACTTTCGATTATATAACTTTAATTAATTTAGTTTTAACAATTAAAAAAAACACACAATAAAGATTTGATTTTGGAAAATAAGGAAAATTAATTAAAACCTTACAAACTAAGAAAGCATAAAACTTGGAAATTTTGGAGGAAAACGTGGTTGGGACTCATGGTTTCACTTAACCGTCGTCTAATTAATTCCTCCATAAACTAAGTAACAAATTACTAATTTATGACGTTAGACCCGCTTTTTTAAGTATAGCTAATTACTTCTTTCGAGCGAAATTAATTCTAATTGATTTGTTTAATCTGCTATATCTCTATGTCGATTAAATCAAACAACAACATTAATTCTTTGTAAAAATAGTTCAACCGATCATATAAGGTTAGAGATATATCTCTATCTCCTACACGAGCCTAGGGTTTTCACTCCGTGGTATAAAATGTACAATAATTTATCAATAATCATACAAATCACTTAATAAAAACATTCATTGGCCAAATAAATAAATACACATGATATTTAATAGTAAATACACATGAAATAAGTAATTTTAACATTAAAGAGAAAATATTAAAATTAATGAAAGTTAGGTCATGCTACTACCATAAAGCACAACACAAATAATTAGCTCATTTTATACAAATGATAAAGAAAAGACAATACATTACAAGTTTGGCAAATAATAGAGAAAATACAAGATTATAGAAAAAACCCTTTTGGTTGGA
Source organism: Fraxinus quadrangulata (assembly GCA_903798255.1). NCBI lineage: Eukaryota > Viridiplantae > Streptophyta > Magnoliopsida > Lamiales > Oleaceae > Fraxinus > Fraxinus quadrangulata. Next base: position 89,795 of record CAIGRB010039559.1, read on the forward strand.
TTTGTGAGGACGAAAATGTCTAGCTCTTGATTTTTCCAATATTTCTCCAACTCCTTAATTGCTTCTCTTTGTGCTTTTGATTTTGCCCCCAAAAATGTTAAGAAAATCAAAAGAAAGAAAATTAAAGAAAATGAAAATGAAAAGAGAAAGGAAGAAGAAAAACAGAAGATCAAGGCTACTGCCTGTTTTTATCATTTTAAAACCTTAGAAAAATTGCAGCCAAGTCCCCAGATTTTGGGAAAATAATAAAAATGATCCCCAAATTTTTAAGTGGCACCGATTCTTTGCTAAAAACATTTGATTTCTTTTTATTTTCTTTTTGCACAAAAGTCCTTTAGCAATTTGCACGTCTGGTCCCTAAACTTTAGTTTAGTACAATTCAATTCTCAAATTTTGACTTTCATATCAATCAAGACCTTTATAAATTGCAGCCCAAGGTCCTTCAACTTTATGACTTGTGCGATTTTGTCCCAATATATCCTAAAGATTTTGAATATGAATATGAGGAAGAAGCAAATGTTCATCAAGATGAATAAAAATATTTTGAAATATAAAGTGATCAATTTCTACCTAAGGAATGGAGTCTGTTCGCTAATAAAGTGCAAATCGCAAGTGTATGGATCACGTTCAGATGATAAATTGGATTTTTTGAGTTCGAGTTATCGCTCCTTCGACAAATGTTTACTTTCGATTATATAACTTTAATTAATTTAGTTTTAACAATTAAAAAAACACACAATAAAGATTTGATTTTGGAAAATAAGGAAAATTAATTAAAACCTTACAAACTAAGAAAGCATAAAACTTGGAAATTTTGGAGGAAAACATGGTTGGGACTCATGGTTTCACTTAACCGTCGTCTAATTAATTCCTCCATAAACTAAGTAACAAATTACTAATTTATGACATTAGACCCGCTTTTTTAAGTATAGCTAATTACTTCTTTCGAGCGAAATTAATTCTAATTGATTTGTTTAATCTGCTATATCTCTATGTCGATTAAATCAAACAACATTAATTCTTTGTAAAAATAGTTCAATTGATCATATAAGGTTAGAGATATATCTCTATCTCCTACACGAGCCTAGGGTTTTCACTCCGTGGTATAAAATGTACAATAATTTATCAATAATCATACAAATCACTTAATAAAAACATTTATTGGCCAAATAAATAAATACACATGATATTTAGCTCCTGTTTGACACCCATTTTGAGTTTAAAAAATTTTTTGGAATAGTGATTGATAGAAAATTGTGTGGTTGAAAAGTAAGGAGAATTTTTGGGTTTATGTGTAATATTATTTTATTGATAGAATGTGTGGTTGAAATGAAGAATGAAAAATAGAATGGGTTTCAAACAGGGGCTTAATAGTAAATACACATGAAATAAGTAATTTTAACATTAACGAGCAAATATTAAAATTAATGAAAGTTAGGTCATGCTACTACCATAAAGCACAACACAAATAATTAGCTTATTTTATACAAATGATAAAGAAAAGACGATACATTACAAGTTTGGCAAATAATAGAGAAAATACAAGATAATAGAAAAAACCCTTTTGGTTGGATTTGTGAGGACGAAAATGTCTAGCTCTTGATTTTTCCAATATTTCTCCAACTCCTTAATTGCTTCTCTTTGTGCTTTTGATTTTGCCCCCAAAAATGTTAAGAAAATCAAAAGAAAGAAAATTAAAGAAAATGAAAATGAAAAGAGAAAGGAAGAAGAAAAACAGAAGATCAAGGCTACTGCCTGTTTTTATCATTTTAAAACCTTAGAAAAATTGCAGCCAAGTCCCCAGATTTTGGGAAAATAATAAAAATGATCCCCAAATTTTTAAGTGGCACCGATTCTTTGCTAAAAACATTTGATTTCTTTTTATTTTCTTTTTGCACAAAAGTCCTTTAGCAATTTGCACGTCTGGTCCCTAAACTTTAGTTTAGTACAATTCAATTCTCAAATTTTGACTTTCATATCAATCAAGACCTTTATAAATTGCAGCCCAAGGTCCTTCAACTTTATGACTTGTGCGATTTTGTCCCAACTTCACAATTTTGTACACTTTTTGTCCCTTTTCACTTCCTTTTTCCTTGTTTTATTTCTTTGGATGATTTTTTTACAAAGGTAATAATTTCATAATTGTAAGTAGAAATTTGCTCTTTTAATATTTAAACTTATTTAGATATTAAATAAGTGCGCAAAAACGCACTTATCAACACTCCCAAATTTAAGCACTTGCTCATCCCGAGCAAGATTATCTATAATTCAATAAAGCACACATGATAATGATCAACACATTGGATAGCTTGCAAAAGTAATTCAAGAGAATAAATTGTATAATCAAATCACAAATATGTTCCAAATAATGCTAGCAAAAATAATTTAAAATCATCATCTAAATTACGAAAAAAATGTCAAGATGGAAAAAAAATTCAAATTGACTTCAACACGACCCTTTGTGGTCAAATATTTCATTTCCCACCCGTGAGATTTACACTCCTCAAATAGATATTCATTTTCTTTCCTCAGGTGTAAATCTAAAGATTGCTCTTCATTCGCTCATTTCTTTGGTCATAGCTCATAAATCAATAACAATTTTAAACATCAAACAATTCTAAACCGATAAGGCTATCTAACATGGTAACACAAATCACAACAATTTAAGCACAATCATCCACAAATTTAAATCATACATTGTCTTCAATGTGAAAGGAACAAGATGAAAGAGATGAGATGATAACGAAACTTCCTCGATTGGATATTTGTGAAGAGGTATCAATGCTTGAATTGGACTTGTGATGCTTTTGATGAGCTTGGGAAAGTGACCATCTTGTACACCAATTTACTCACGAACTTGGCTTCGAACAATGGATAAATGGGACTTTAAAAATTACCTACAAAAACAATGATAGCTAATTAAATAAAAACAAGAAAATGCAAAAAAGTAAATAAAAAGATAAAAAGTTAAAAAAATTGGGCTGTCTATTAACAAGAGCTTTTTTATAATCTTTAGCTCGACTTTGAGGAATGAATCATTAGCTCCTAAAGAAAGATTTGGATGCCTTGCCCATTTTTCTTCGTTTGACTTTAATCCACTATTGATTTAGTCTCTAAACCTCTACCCTGCCCTTTTCGATGTAATAGACTTTTCTAATTCATTCGATTCAATTTCAACTATGTAGACTTCCATCTCTATAACGAGCTTACTCACAAAATTAATTTTTGGACAATCAATAAAGTCAAAAAAATGTAATTAGATTTCATCCTCATTGATTATCACATCTTCATTTGATTCCGTTGAGATCAATTCGTTATTATCTTTAATCTCTTCTTCCATAGTAGATATATTTTCGGGTTGAATGATCGGTCTACAATCTAGATCCACGTGCAAGATCTTGAAAAAGATGTTTCATGTCATTTCCATTTAGGTCCTATTAAAGTGTCTCTATTACAGAGGCGAAAGCAATGGGAAACCGCTCATATTTCTATTGGTAAAAGAGAAAACATATATCCTTCCTGACCGAACTCACCAAAAAATCACAATAAATCAAATATGTATTCCAGAGCAAGGAAGGTCTTAGAAGACTAGCTTTGGCTATCACGGGGCCTTTTCTATTTTCCAGATCCTCAGTTTCTAATCTGAAGACAGTAATGGAAAGAAAGCCTATACAACTTTCAGGAATTTTCTATTGAATGGCGCATGGTTCTGCATTGACAAGCAAGAAGAAAGGAAGAAAGAACTGTTGTCTCACTTCTTTTCTATACTGATTGAAATTGCGTTGCTGTGTCAGAAGAAGGATAGCTATACTGATTCGGTATACTCTAAAGCCACCCTCGGTACACTATTGAAGATCTCACAAANAAATAAAAGCAATTAAAAATAAATAAAATGAAATTGTTAAAACTAAAATTAACTAAAGTGATAATTAAAGTAAAAACATTCCTCTGTAATGGTGTCAAAACGTGTTCGCTAAAAAAGTGCAAATCACAAATGCACGTGTCGCGTTCAAGGAATAAAGTAGACTTTTTGAATCCGAGTTATTAATGCCTCGATGAATGTTTCAATTACACAACTTTAATCAATTTAATTTTAACAAACAAAAAAAAAAAAAAACAAACGAACGAACGAACGAACACACACAAAATAAAGATTTGATTTTACCCTACAAACTAAGAAAATATAAAAATTTGGAAATTTCGAAGGAAAACATGGTTGTGATTCATGATTTCGCTTAACCGTCGCCTAATTAATTCCTTCACAAGCTAACTAACAAATTATTCATTTATGATATTAGACTGATTTTTCAAGTTCAGCTAATTATCTCTCTAGAACGAAATTAACCATAATTAATTGGTTTAACCTACTATATTTTTATGTCAATTAAAACCAAACAACTGTATTAAATCTTTGTAAAAATAGTTCAATGAATCACCTAGGGTTGGGTATATCTCCAACCTCTACACGAACCTAGGGTATTTATTTCGTGGTTTAAAAGGTACAAAAGTTTCTCAATAATCGTACAAATCACTTAACACGAACATTTATTGGCCTAAGAAATGAATAACATGAAGTTCAATAGTAAATACACATGATATAAGTAATTTTAACATTAAAGATGATATTTAATTAATCAAAGTTAGGTCAAGCTACCACCATAAATCCCAACACAAATAATTAGTCAATTTTATATAAATGATAAAAAAAAAGAATATTTATAACAATATATTGCAAGTTTGGCAAAATAATAAAGAAAATACAAGATTATAAAAAGAAAACTTCCAACAAAAATAATACTCTTGATTTTCCCAATATTTCTCCAACTCCTTAATTACTTCTACTTGGGCTTTTAGTTTTACCCCAAAAATTCCAAGAAAATCAAAAGAAAAATGGAAGGAAAAGAGAGAAACAAAAGAAAAGGGCAGAAGAAGGTTGCTGCCCGTTTTTATCATTTTAAACCGTAGAAAAATTGCAGTCAAGTCCCCAAGTTTTGAAAAAATAATAAAAATGGTCCCCAAGTTTTTAAAGTGGTGCATAGACACCAATTCTCGGTTAAAAACATTTGATTTTTACACAAGTCTTCTAACAATTTGCATGCTTGGTCCCTAAACTTTAGTTTAGTACAATTCAAATCTTAGATTTTGACTTTCATATCAATCATGCCCTTTATAAATTGCAGTCCAAGGTCCTTCACCTTTATGACTTGTGCAATTTGGTCCCAACTTCATAATTTGTACACTTTTGGTCCATTTTCACTTCCTTTTGCCTTGTTTTATTTCTTTGGCTGATTTTTACCTACAAAAGCAATAATTACATAATTGTGAGTAGAAATTTGCTCATTTAATCAATATTTAACATTATTTATGTATTAAATAAGTGTGCAAAAACACATTTATAAAAGTCAAACAAAAGATATCATGGACGTGCTCAATAAGTTTGAAATGAAAGAGTTGAGATTAATGAACACCCCAATAAGCTCATCAATCGATTTGGACAAAGATGATTAATGTACTTTTATAGACATAACAAAATATCGATATATGATCATATTTCTCTTTACTTAATCGTAAGTAGGATCGATATTATATTTAGTTTGTGATTATGTACTAGATTTCAACCCAATACTCAAGAATGATTTTTAGACATCTTAGTGACACTAAAATATTACGTCTATGGTATCCGAAATGCACCTAGAAGGGATGAGGGGTATTGTATTAGAATTTGTGAATACAGAAAATCAATGGGTTGACATTCTCACTAAACTTCTAACACTTAGTAGATTTTCATATATTCATAGATGTTTGAGAATTATCGATGAAATTGAAGTATGTGGCTATATTGTATTCTTACATGATTGATTCCATGTGCATCATTGGTTGAAATTTATATATGAACTTTACCTAATTGATTATGCTTTTAACATTTCATCACTCATACTTTGATTAGTATTTTGATATAAATGTGATGATTATCTTCTGGTTTATACTCACATATATTTGGCACTTTGTGTTTAATTGAGGGGGAATATTATTATTTACTATTGTTGATTTAAGGTATTGATCTTATATGTCATGCTCTTGCTCTCTTATATGCTATCTTTTTGCTTATGCCAAATGAGAAAATTGAGTAAGAAGATTTGAAAAGCATTGAAAATGGGGAAGATGATACACTTTGAATTATATATTTTGAATCATCCATTATTTGATATGTTTTAAAAGGATGACAATTGGTTTGTAAAAGATGGGGGGAAATATGTTTTAAATGTGAGATCTTTACTCCTTATCCCATGTTTTATATTACTTTTCAAACCATCTTGTTTGTCATAATCAAAAAGGGAAAAAATTGTTGGCATATAGTTGATTTTAACCTTAATGTTTTAATTATAACAAATAATTGAATTTAAAGTGATAATAGTTATCAAAGCATCTAATGATAAATTAATCGATCGTCGTCAAAAGATCAAAATTAAGACTATTACAAATCGAACTCATGAAAAAGGTCAAGATTGAAGTCACACATTTAAGACAAGTCCTTCAAAAAAAGATTTCAAAAGACAAACGCCAAAGAAAGATCAAAATCAAGAGTTTAAGAGCCAAGGTCGAAGAAAGATCAAGACGAGAGCCCAAGAGCCAAACTTCAAATCAAGATCAAAGACTAAATTTCTTAGTTCAAATATAAAGGTATTAATACTTTTATCTTACCAATGAATGATAAATTCTCAAAAATCATTTTGTACATTAAAAGCTATTTTGATTATCACTTGCATAAAATATTTTTATCAAAAGTAAAATTGATTTTCAAAATAATGTTTGAACTTATGTCATATTTTTAAAACATCATTTACCTTGAAAACTAGTTAAAAACACCTTTCAAAGTGTACATTTGTCAAAACATTCAAATCCGATCAAACAGGGTCAAAAACGAAAAAATGAGTCAAACTAGCATAATGTCCAGTCTGAGCATCGGGCATCCAGATTATCGTCTAGACATTCCTCCGGATCCCTTAAAAGTTTTGTAAAATCTTTCTTTATAAATTCGCGAAAGATGGACACTCGATTTGTTCGGTTGGTGCAATGGTCTTATTTTTTACCATTATAATTTCAAATGCATAATGGCTATTTTAATCGTCCGGACACAAGGACGAAAGCCCGATTGGTTGTTCGATTCGACAAATTATTTTACGTTTTGATTTCTATAAATACCCTCACTCTTTATATTCTTCTCGAGAGTTTCAAGAGTATTAAGTGAGATATATTTTGAGAGCATTTTTAAGCTTAAATTGCATTCATTTTATTTATTTTTTCGTATTAAAAACTTTGATTAATTCAAATTCTTTTCATCAACTCATCGAAGTTTATCATCCCTCTTTTTATACTTAACTTATTTTTGTCATTCATAAAAGAGATATATTTTCCAAAAAAAGCTTTGTACTTACATCGTATCAATTTCTTCATATTAAAACTTTGATTGATTGAATTAAACTTTTAATTATTATATTCATCAATGTTTCTCATTTCTCTCTTAAAACTTAATTTATTGCTATCACTCGTTAAAAGAGAGGAATATTTTGAGAAAATATTTGAACTTCGTCTTATAATTATCATATTAATCAAAATTTTTATTTAACACTCGAGCTATCATTTAATATTATTCATTGAAGTAATAGTCTCTCTTATACTTAATTTATTTGTATAATTTATCAAGAGAGGAGTTTATTGTAAAATTATTTTGTTATATTTGTGGGTCACACTGATGTCTCGTAAATTTTAATAGTGTAAGTTATATTAAGCTCCTGTAAAACTCAATAGCTTGAGTTATATTGATGTCTCTTAAAACTCAGTATTGTATAAGAATCGGTGTTCTCTGTTTGTAAGTTATCGGAAGCGTTGTAAAGTGTTGGATTGCACCATAAATCAATCAATATAGTGAAAAGGTCTTGCTCGTGTCGTTGAGCTTGGTAATGGAGGACGTAAATCGTCGATTTGGATCGAACATCCGCAATTATGTTGTTCGCATCATATTTTTCCTTTTAGTTATCACTTTCATATTTGCGCTTATTATTTGAATTAAACTATTTAGTCTTTACTTGCTTGAATTTAGATTAATTTTTCGAAAAAGTTTTAAAAGTCAATTCACCCTCCTCTTGATTAGTTATTCCTGGACTATCATATGACATTTTTATATCTCTACGAAAGATGCAAACATGAAAGGATGCATTAATATTTTGAGAATATCTATTTAAGTCATGCAATATATAGCGTTATATCTCTATCTCATATCGTAATTCACATCAATTGTTATAACATGCTATATTTCGTATTATTTCTCTTAAATACTATAAAATCACACGACAATTCAATTAGTTGCTAATTAATTGAAAAGTAATAAATTGTTATAAATCATCCAAGATTAACAAATATATGACATCAAAGTCTTGAGATTAATATTAAAATATCATAATAAAGGATGCATCTATGTCTTAGCGACCAAAATTTTAGCCCAACATCACAAGGTTTCAAGAAATCACATAGAAATAATGAAACACACTCGGAATTTGAGAAATATGGAGAAAAAGAGAGAACCCTACGAATTCTTGAATCTTTTTAATCCTCATTGAACAATCTCCCGCTGCACCTTCTTCTTCATGAAACAATCTTGAACGTATTCCTTATAATTTGTCACTTAGTTCCCCTTTAAAGAATTATTTTTGCCTTTCTTGAATGCAAGAAAACTGCGTGTTTTATGATATGAGAGATCTCTTTAATTGTTGGCTACTGGTTGGTACTTTTAGAGCCAAGATTAAAATACGTATTAATTGGTTTCCAAATGGAGTTTTAGAAGAAAAAAAAAAAAAATGAAAAAATTTTCTTTTTCACCCTTCTTTATTCGGTTTTCATTTTTTTTTAATCACAAGTCATCAAAGCTCGAGTTAATCCTAATCGATATTTAACCAATTAAGTCGTACTTCCATCCAATTGACTCCCAAAAATCCATTCTTGATGGCCCAAAGTGAAAATTACTCCTATCAATGAATGGTTTCTCTTTTATTTCAACAAACACGTGTGATGATGAATTTTTCGTTCAATTTGTGCTTTCCAATGATGATGTTTAACTAAACTCCATAATTAGGACTTGAGAAGGAACCTAATTTGAATCTTTAACTTCAGTTTTTGAGTTTTAAGACTTCTACTTGACTATTGAGTATATTTTTACTATTGTATTTAATGCTTTGATTATTTGGTCGAATAAAAAAATATTGCGGGCGCAAAAATTAAACGTGTTAAATACACATTTGGTCCTCAGAGTTGCAATGAAATTCCAAATTATTTCTTTTTAACGATTTCAATTTGGTCATTGGTTAGTTAGATACTTAGATTAACATGAAATCTTTTGTGAACGATGTTAAATTTGTTCTTTACTCATACACTTATTCGGGCTCTAAAATATTGGTATTTCGTAATTATTTTAATGGAATTATAACCTAATTAATTATATAATGTGTTACTAGGTGAAACTCAATAAATGGAAGTGAAATTGAAAGAAAGAAGCGAACAATTGACGAAAAGAGCAATATCTAAAGTTTGTGGGCTAAAGTGCAAATACTCAAAAATTGTGTCGGAGCTCATGATGAAGATTCGAGAGTGCTAAGGGTCAAATGAATGCAATTAGAAGTCAAAATGATTGAAATATGACCAAAATATTATCACAAATCAATTTTCAACCACACAAGGATGTTCCAGATTTTCAGTCGGAGATTGAGACCCATTTTTGGTCTAGTAAGCATTCAAATGGGAAAACATTTATTTCTAGCAAAGTTGTAGCCCTTTGGGTTATCTTTACAACGCATTTTGAATCGCCTTAATAGGATATCGGGAGAAAAAAGTTATGATAAAAATACTGAAACAGATGTAGAGTTGAAACAACAACATAGAGCCCAGGCGCTGCCTTATAGCGCTTAGGCGTTGCGCCACACAACTTAGGGTTTTGCTAATTTGGGCTGCGAAAAGCCCAGAAAAAAACTTCAAATTAGTCAAGAACGTTTAGAGAACTATAAATATACCTAAGGAGGCACTAATAAGGAGTTCCACACTTTGCAAAATTGGGAGAAAAACACAAGATCAAAAGGAATTCACGAGAAGAACTACATTAAGGATCAAGTTAAAATCAGGGATTTGAAGCGGAAGAAGATCTTAGTGTAAGAGCTGATTCTTTTCCATCTATATTATCAATTAAATTCTATTATGTATTCGAATATTGTTATTTATTTCATCGTTTTCATTAAGAGTAGATGAATTTCATATTAGGGCAAACAATGCAATTTATTGAGACCCTTAGTTATTTGATTCAAGAATTCTGAGTTTTATTCTTCCATGTGTTGATTTTATTATAAATGTAATGCTTTGAATTATCTGGCAAATAATTTGATGATTCATTGAGTTTCTTACGAATCGAGATGTGAGTTTGAGACTTAGAACGTGTAATAGAATCCGGTAACGAGGTATAACATGTAGAGATAACTATACTAAGTACTGCGGTCGTTATGTGAATTCCTAGTGCCATAACTCGTTTAATTAAGGGTAATTCGCATAGAGATATGGAATTAAATTAGTTATGTATGCTCAATGAGAACTCGAGAGGGTAAATTGAATACCATAGGAGAATTCGACAGAACACTACATTAGGCTAGAATCTTGAATTGGGAACTAATGTGATCAATATGTGAAATTATTTTACCCTAATACATTTTACATACGTGAATTTTTGATCAATCATTGTTCGACATTTTATCATAATTTCAGCAAGTTTTAGGTATTTACTTCATTATAGAAATTTGATATTCAAAACTATATCAATTCTTATTTTGTGTACTTCTTATCAAATAGGAGTAGGAAAAGTATATTAAAATTAGAGTATAGTTCTACGCAACATTGCAGATCCAAATATTTGAGTAAATTAGAGCATATCCAGATGAATGAATAACAATCAATGTATGGGAAAAACAAAAATTGACAAAGCCAGCACGGGTGGCCGCTATGGATCGTAGGGCACTTGCTCCGCCCATGACTTAGTGTGCAAACGTTAACTGTGTTAAAAATGAAAATAAATCTGTGAAGCATGTTTTTCTCCTTCGCATCTTTGTCACTTTTGTATATGATAAATTCAAATTTCAATAAACGTAAAATTAATTGTGAAAATGGACTTTTAAGGTTGTGTCATTCATTTTTAATATAACTAAGACTTTAAATTGAACTCTCATTGATACAAAATCGTAGAATTTTACCATAATCTTATTCGGTCCCTATTTGTAATTTAAGTTAAAATTAAAATTAATTTTAATCACATATTTAATGTGATCCACAACTTTTCAACTATATATATTTATTTATTTTTTCAAAATCTAATAAAAAATTAATTTTAATCCCCACCAAGTAGGAGCTCAAAGGAAATAGACTCGAATAATTAAGAAACATGTGCATATGTTTAGAAGAAACTGGGAGGCCTCAAAATATTGAAAATCTCAATTCATAACATCCTCTTATCCAAATTAAATTTGATAAAATAGTAGAATTTAAAAAGATTTTGTGCTGGAAATCTTGTCCATGTTTGGTATAGAATTTTAAATATTTATTTTTCTCAAATTTATTTTTGATTATACATCTTTTTTAATAAAATAAATTTGTACGTGAAACTTTTTCTACTATTTAAATACATCAAATGTGATATTTTTTCTACTATTTAATTACATATTTTTCAAAAATATCACTAATCCTAAAATCTATTCTTTAAAAATTTAGCCATGTTTGGTTAGATAAAAAAATCAAAATTTTGGTAAATTTTGATAAAATACATAATTAAAAAGTTGATAAGAATTGTGGATTATTTTAAATATTTATTTTTCTCAAATTTATTTTTGGTTATACATCTTTTTTAATAAAATAAATTTGTACGTGAAACTTTTTCTACTATTTAAATACATCAAATGTGATATTTTTTCCACTATTTAATTACATATTTTTCAAAAATATCACTAATCCTAAAATCTATCCTTTAAAAATTTAGCCATGTTTGGTTAGATAAAAAAATCAAAATTTTGATAAAATACATAATTTAAAAGTTGTAAATTTATAAAGTATGTAATAAAAAAAATTAATTAAAATTTTGATCAATTTTTTAACTGAATATGTCACAACCCGACTAATTTCTCTGCTCTTTTTTCAGATTTCATCCAAATATGGGCGCCCTTCAACTTTTACTCCCATTCTGTTGACCCCACTCCCACACCACCCGCTCCGAACCCCGCCTTCCTTCTTCATCGAGTCTCAGTACCTCCATTTCGGAGATAGAAAGTAACAAATTCGTAATCATGGCCATTTGATTGGTTAAATATTTACGCCTTTCGTGCATAAATTCATACTCGCAGGTGTAGAGAACAAGAAGAATCGAAACCCCTATCACCCAAACCCGAATCCCATTTTACAGGTTCTATTTCTTTTTATTTGTTTAAATTTCAGTGAAGTTCGTATGGATTTCCTATTTTTGGTATCAATTTTGGTTCATTTTAGATTAATCGTGTGATGCGTTTTCTGGGATTAGATAATTAGGGTTTTGTGAATTGAGTTTGAATTAGTTCGGAGTTTGTCCCTTTTGGTTCTTTTCTATTTAATTTCTTTTTCATGTTTTTGTTATTACGTTTAGTTTAAATAATATTTATTTCTGGTACTTTTTATTGGATTTATGGCTTTGGTGAACCCATTAACGTGCATGTGTGCCCGTTATTTGTGTCTCTTCGATTCTTATGGGTTCTTGTTTCTGTACTTCATATGCGCCGGAAGTAATGCTAATAGCTGTCTATAGGAAATGTTGTTTTAGCTGGCTGTGAGCAGTTCTATTTCCTTCCTGCTATAGTTTTGTAATAGGAATGCCTGCTAGAGTAATAATTTTTAAAGCATTGAGCTGGGAATTCCTACAAATTTAAGATATTCTTTAGGCATTTAAGTGTCAAGATGTGTTAGTTAATGACTGATTGTGCAAATGGAATCCTCGTAAGAAAAGTTATGCAAGTACTTGGATTTCTACTGTCAATTGTGAGTCTTCACAAAAAAAAAAAAAAAAAACAAATTGTAATTTGGTCTGAATCATTGAAGGAGTTTAGTGACTGATTTTCTCAAGTCAGACGCAAAGCAAGTGCCAAACTGAACCTTTATGTTTTTATTTTTGGTCAGACGGATAAAACTTTAGATCTATGAGTATATAATAGATCAAGAAATATGTTCATTACATAAAAGTAATTATAACTATGCAGTATACAATGCATTTGCAGCTCCCCCTCCTTTTCTTGTGCATGCATAAAGTAGCCAGCATGTAGTGCATGTTAGTTGTGTAGTTGACTCCTTTGACTATCTTTCTTTTAATGTACTAGATGTGCATTACCGCTTTCTCCTAATAAAATCATCAACAAGAAGATGAGCCTTGTCCCAAAATAAATTGGGATCGGCTACATGAATCATTTTTCATCATTTATTTTGCTCATTGCAAGATCTACTAGGAAATGTAAAGTAAATAGATCCTCAGAAACAGTTAATTTTGGTCAATCCCTCCCTCTTTTAATCACTCTACTGTAATCTCGTTACAATTATGAACATGGGTTATGCAGGTTAACATAAAACACGACTCAACCACATAAGTCTTCTTTCCTTTAATCTTAGTTGGCTTCTATTCTCATTAATTTCCTTTTCTTTTTGCTTTCTATCAAAGAATCGTACAGATAGTTGATTAATGTATTCTCATTTCTTACCTAAGTCTTCTTTTTCTAAAGATTACTATGCATGTTGGTGAATGTACACTTGAATCACAGTCTTTTTAATTAAAGCAAGTATTGTGGGTGCATTATTAACTATCAATTATGTCCTCTTCATTCTATTCCATAAAGAATAGAAAAAATCTTATTCTTTATAGAAAACTGGTCAAATGTTTTGATTTGTTCTGAGCTAGTAGTTTTGACAATTTAAGCTTTTGCATTAGTTAAATTCTGATATGAAATTGATTTATTATCCCTGAGTTATCATGATTGTTGACTTTACTAATATTATGGGGATTGCACTTCTTTATTTTCTGGTACTTGTACACATGTTTTTCGTTAATGGATTTCTCTTTCTTGTTCCCTTTCCCTCTTCTAGGTACTGGAGCAATCGTAAATTCATATTGCTAATGAAGTGATCCATTACCTTATCTTATAGAAGTATAGCAGTTTCGAATATTCTTGATATATTACTACCCAAATTTGCATTGCATGAATTCCATGGAGCTGAAAATTTCTTCTCCAAAGCCGGGTCTTTCACCTTCTGATTGTCTCAGTGATCCTGAGGAGAAGGAAGTAAGTGAAGGTGAAGATGAGGACGATGATCGTAACCATAAGCATCGTAAAAAGGAGACCCGTTCTCATTCTTTGGAACGGGATGCTCTGGATCAAGTTTTTACAAGACCATATAGGAAAAGAAATAAGCCCTTTGAAAATGGGTACATTTATGGTGGAGGTGATTCTCAATCAGGGGGTACATTATCTGCAAGGTTTGAGAAGCGACGTCCTAACCCAACCGCATTTGGTATAGATTTGAAGTATAGAAACCGGGGGAACCAATCAATGTCAGGTGAAGTTGGTCCTGGTAGGGGCAGGGGAAGGGAACCTAGTTCCTGGGGACTGCGTGATTCTAGGCTTGGCTCATCTGATATTGCATCGCAACTGGTTCAACCCGGTATTATGCATTCTAGTCTCTTTTCAGGGAGGGGGCTTCCAAACGTTTCTAATGCCCAGAGTACATCTTGGAATGCATTTGGACTAGTTCCAGGAGTATCTAATGGTGCCCTTGACACACTTCACCCTCTAGGTTTTCAGGGTTCACTCAGACCATCTATCAGTCCTGCAATGAATATTGTCATTCCTCGACAAAGGTGTAGAGACTTCGAGGAGCGTGGTTTTTGTTTAAGAGGAGACATGTGCCCAATGGAGCATGGTGTCAATCGTATAGTTATTGAAGATGTTCAGGTATGTTGGTCTGTCTGCTTGATAAATTCTATATTTCTGAATTCAATGTTTGTGGTGATCAGTGAAAATTCGGCATATATGAAGTACTAATAAGAGTCAGATGATTCATTATTCAAAAAGAGGAGTTAGTGCCTGCATTCAATTTCTTCATTGACATGGAAAATACTAGCTGCCAACGCCACGGAAAACATTGACTTACAAAAAGTATTGAATAACACACAACAAGTTATTGAATGATATGTGGTTAAAATTAGAGATGTCAGCTTATAAATTCATGTCTTAGTTTATCCACAAATCACATACTTCGTGAGAAAAGCACGCCATCTGAGGAATACTGTCTTTTTAATCCATTTTCAATTTATAGTTAGGTATTTTTCATTTGAAATTGACTGGGAACTTTCTATTATGGAATGATACAATAACCTTTGCAAATTTGAAACTGTCGCAGTGGGTGGCACTGAACTTTATTTTTTGTTTTTACTTTTTGCATCAACATTTCAATTTTAACACTGGTTTCCATTTTGGAAGTGGTGTAGTTGAAAGTTTCCCATTTACTTCCAAGATTTTATATAGTTTTACAAATGTAAGAGAGGACAACAGTATTTGACACATCTTTTACAGGTAAAACAGAATTTATACGAAGTTGAATTTTCATTTTTAATAAATTAATCATGAAAAAGAATTGACTAGAGAAGCACCTCTACAGGTTTGAAATTGGTGTGGTGTGCCAACTCCTATTCAAAAACTACACAAGTTTATTGCAAAACTAGTAAATGAATCTACTTAAATGCTTCCCAATTCTTGGAGTGAAAGGATAATGTATTTCATATCAAATTTTGGGATAGAAGAAAGTATTGATAAGCAAATCAACTTGGTAGAAATATTAAAATCACAAATAAAGAATAAAGGTAGCTGTGCATGCATGCCTAATGTAGGAAGAGTGAGACAGTTGTTTGTAAGAATAAGGAGAACTGGTGCGATTTTATGGAAAAGTGAGATGGTAGGGTGAGAAAATTTGGATCCTTGGAAACATAGAGGTAAACCTATAGGTAGCTGGACATGACTAAAAGGAAATTTTAAAAAGTTGATAGAAAATCACGTGTAAGAAGGTGGCGATAATTTATATCCGCTTCTAGCATTACTTGCACAAGCAATTGTATGACTGAATATATTTTGATCCGAGTTAGTGGCAATTCAAATTTTTGTTTTTTTTGTCATAAAATGATAATTTACAATTGGTGATTTAATTTTAAGGTAAATCAATGATTGTCAAGCCTTCCTCTGAAAATCTCAATATCTGTCTGCATCCATTTATTTAGCCTCTGTTTTGGAAGAATTTATAAACCGTTTAATATATAAATAGATAGAAATGAGTGGTAGATAAATGGATTGTCCTTGTGGGTTTATTGAAACGTGTGATTGAAAATGAAGTTTGACAATTTATAAATGATTTATAATTTTGCCAAGCGGAGGCTTAGTTTGTAACGAATAGCTGTGTAGTGGTTCATAGTTTGGTAGGCCATGAAAATGTGTATTGAGCAATCATACTTTTCTGTTCAATTGTATAATTGGCAAAAGGACTGATTGTTTAAGTCATTATCTCTGAAATTGCAGTCTCTTTCACAATTCAATCTCCCTGTTTCACTTCCTGGCTCACAGCTTCTTGGAACTCCTGCTGGACATGGCACTTTCCCTGCAGTTAACGTTCCTGCTCCCTCTGGCACATTAATGCATGGCAGAGCTTCACATGGAAAAAGTAGCAAGATTGCTATGACTGATGATGGTTTAGGCTTGAATGATGGTTTTGTTGGTGGTTCTATGACAGGAGGCTCTGATGTCTATGATCCTGACCAGCCTTTGTGGACCAATGATCGTACTGAAACATCAGCAGCACTCCTAGCACTTCCTTCTAATGTGGACGAGACTGGATCTTTTTTGGATACGGATCCTTCCGGTCATAAGTTTTCTGAAGGCTTCAATGATGAGCATGCAACCAAAAATGCTGCTACTGCTGTATCCCAAAATTCATCTGTCTGGGGAAGAGTAGGTAGTTCACAAAATAGATCAGGACTAAAGGAGAAAATCAATCCTTCAATAACTTCCTCTAGTAATCTTGAAACTGATAGCAAAGATCTGGAACCTTTAAACCCTGGTTCACAAGATGCTTCTGATCATGGAAAGTGGATGAATGTGAATCAAAAGGGCCCTCAGTTTAAGGAAATGACTTTCAAGCAACAAAGTGACTCTGGACACAATGTCCGAAAGCCATCTCATAAGGCTCTGCGTACCCTATTTGTCAAAGGCATTCCTCTGAAAGATAACAGAAAGGAGGCTCTTCTTTCGCATTTTCGAAAATTTGGAAAGGTCATTGACATTTATATCCCCTTGAACAGTGAAAGAGCTTTTGTTCAGTTCTCGAATAGGGAAGAAGCAGAAGCTGCTTTGAAGGCACCTGATGCTGTAATGGGTAATCGATTTATTAAGCTTTGGTGGGCAAATAGGGACAACATTCCTGATGATAGAGTAAGTGGCAGCAGTAATGTGCCCATTACTCCCCGGGGAGTAGCACCTTGTCCATCTTTTCTCCATCCATCTGCTCCTGACAAAGGAATAGAAAATTCTCAATCTGCAGGTGGCAAGGACAGTAATGCCCATCCTTCTGTTGCTCAAGTGCCAGCCAATTATCATCCAAAGCCCACTGTTTCCAGTAGTCCCAAAGCCCCACCTCCTTTACAAAACAAGCTGGAGAGTTTAGAGCTTTTGAAGGAAGAACTCCGTAAGAAGCAGCTGATGCTTGATCAGAAACGAAATGATTTCCGGCGCAAGTTGACTAAACTCGAAAAACATGTAATTCTCTATGTCCTTAATTTAGTATAAACTAAAAGAAATCTTCTAAGCTAGTAAGTTTGGTGTTTTCTGTGCTCAAGTCTTTGTACCTTTGCTTCCCTTGTGTGTTTTTTAATATATACCACTGGAACCGGCATTCTATTTATATTAGAGTTTCTGTTTTATTTGCCTTTAGCCGTGCAGGGAAGGATACCCTAAGAGGGCAGCTATAATCAGTATTGGCTTGCCTGTGTCAAATCTTTGTTTCTTGATCTGTTTCGTTCGTGCGCTTGATATTTTTCAAAAAAGAGTTAGTTTTTGTCCTTCAATTCAGGGTGTAAACCTTATATATTGGAAGTGGTGAGAGGAAAGATGATATGGGTTTAATGTTTCAGTAGGAATCTCACTTTTGGAAGCGCATTGGGTGGGTTGGGGTAAAATTACTACTTCTATTAGTTACCAGATAAAGTGAGGTCTTGTGTCTGTGCTAGTTGTTTACTTGACTTGCTTCTGTGCATTTACTAAATTATGTTTTCCACTTCTTTAAAGAGTAGAAAAATGACGACTGTAAATTCTGTACCCTCTCCGGTTTACGTCTATGGTTGGCTACTCTTTTAAGTTTTCATACTTTTGCAGGCTACAGGCCTCAAAGATTTAACGTCAGATCCGGCCACCAAAAGGCTTAAAGGGGACACACTGGCTGATGCTGTGGAAGCTGAAACCTCCGGGTCGACACCAAGAGCTAACATGGTTGCTGAAAAATCTACCGAGCATGGTACACCAAATAGTTTCACTTCAAATTCGACTGCATCTCTGCCGGAATCTCCGAGTTCAAGACCTTTAACTCGTCCACTGGCCCCTCTAGGGGCTAGGGCACCGTTTTTGATCAATAGATTCAAACTGGACAATCGCCCTACATCATTCAAAGTTGTTTCGCCCTTACCGGATGGTCTTGCAAATGTAAGTTCTCTGTCAATCTCGTTCTTCACTTTTTTATTTTTTTGGCCTGATGGATGAATATGAGAGGTCAAGAAGCGAGAGTTTGCCACCAAGAATTCACGCCGTGCATGATTGTGAGACTTGTTGAATAAATCTGCAATTTTTTGACTGCTATTTTACCTCTAGCTGACTTCCTTAGGTTCATACATATCAAATCGCTATAATGCACACTTGTGATTAAATCTTCAAGTGTTTCTGTGATCTGTGTTGGCTTCGTCCCCTTTGTTTTTCTTGTCGTGGGGTGAGAGAGGGGGATGGGATGTTGTGAACATCTATTCTGAAAGTAGAACTCTAGTTTCAGTTATTTCCTTTGATTGGAGTTGCGTATATTTTATCATTTTAGGCTGAGCGTGGGGTCATTGCCTCATTGGCATATGCCTTTGGATCTTTTCATGTGCATTCTTGCTTTTCTTTACGTGATAAATGGTACAAAGAGTAACTTTCTATTTATAGGTTGCTGCTTTAGAGGAACACTTCTCAAGTTATGGGGATCTTTCTTGTGTGGAACTGGAAGAGTCCGAGCCTCAAGAAACTAGTAATGCTTCACTGCCATCAAATGTTGCAGCTCGTGTCTCTTTTACGACACGGCATTCTGCTGAGAAGGCATTCTTGAATGGGAAATGCTGGCAAGGCCACAATTTGCGGTTTATGTGGATTACTTCTAGTAATTCTAGCAAAAACAATGTTGGCAGAGGAAATTCTTCAACCCCTTCTGATAGGCCATCAGATGCTAGTGCTCAATCTAGTGGAGAAGCTGTTGCTTCTAGTGATTCTAGCAAAAACATTGGTGGCTCTGGAAATTGTGCAGCTTCTTCTAATAAGCTTTCAGATGCTAACGTTCAATCTAGTGAAGCTGTATCTACTCGTGAGAAAACTTCTGCCTCAGGAAGTTACGAATCTGAAAATCCAACAAACGAAAGTAACTTAGTGTTTGTTAATCAGGACAAAGACTCCAAGTCGAGCTCAACCACAATTTCAGGCGAAGAACAGTCAACTTGAAGAAGTTCGTTTTCTTGTAGCTGCATCGAGGAGTTTGTACAGTGAGCTGCAATTTCATGTCATTTAGAGGTTAGCTAAATTCTGGCATCAGTTTTGTGTTTTTATTTTTGGTTCGTGTAAAAAGGAATTTTCTTAATTTTTCAACTGTCAGTTATTGACACCTTATTTTGAGGTATTTCTATTTCCAGGAATGAGGATTATAATTGAATATGAAACATTTGAACTGTATCCCTTGAACATTTGATGCTCTCAGGTTTTGTTTATTTTGCTATTTATATTGCCAATTTGATGTTTAGTGTTGCTTCCTGAATTAGGATCTGAAAGAGTCGTCAAAATATGCAGAAAAAAATCATCTCAATCGAAATAAAATGGTCTTAAATGCTCATTTTCAGTATTAAATTGGCAAATATGTATTGAAGAGAATAATTTGGGCTGATTAAATTGACAAATATGAATTCTTTTTAAAAAAGAAAGAGAGGCCTTTGTTAGAGCTTGAAATGGACTGATTATCTTCTTCGGCTTTTCCATGTAAATTCGATTGTCAGGACGTGAGCTTCGTCCCCTATAATTCTTTTATGTATTGTACACTTTAGGAGTACTTATGTCCTCTTATCTCTCATGAATTTTTGTTGCATCCCCTAGAATAGAACTGTGATAAACTTAAACTGAATCCTGGTATCAATTGAATTTTGGACGGAAGTCCAAGGAAAATGGAGGTCCATTATTGACAGGAGAACTGGGCTTCCTGGGTTTGGGCCCAAGAGTCCAGGCTGAGAAAGTTCAACAACTAAGAAAGGTGGCCGCTCGTACAGGTGATAAAGTCTTTGCCAATCACGATTCCAAACAACATGGTAATGTTGGATATACATGTTTGGATGGACAAAAGTATCGGTTCCTTCTGTTTCATGATTTTTGAAAATTTGTTTGTTCTAACCCAAATTATTATTTTTTTGGTGCAATGTTGAAATTTTTTCTATAATGACATTTGTTCACATTCGAATTTGAAAAATTAAATGCTTTGGCTTTTCTGACTAAAGATAGATTTGTGTCAACTGATTTATAAAAATAAGAAGGCAGGTCCTCTCGATTCTATTTGGAACCACAATATGCCTACTCCTACTCTTATTTAATTTCAAAGTAGTAAAAATATTTATAATTACTGGTATTAAGCATCAATCTACCGTTGAAAATTTACTTATACATGTCCAACGAAATGTAGAATATTTTTTAATTTCCTTCAAAAACCGTCTTTGTGTTTAGATATAAATTTTTAATAAAATTTCTACTTTAGCAACTTTTTCAAACTTCTTTGAGAATCTTGATCACGAACAATTACGCTTTTTCTTCTCCTTTGTGAGTCTTGATCTATCACAATATTTTCACACTATAGTTGTCAAATTGTTCAGCTTTCATTGGTAATACAGGAGAACAAGAATGAGACATTATAGTTTCTCTTTCTTGTAAAAGCAAGGTTATGGATATCGTAATTGTGTTATAAAAACTTTAGTTGTTTATCAATAGATGTTTAAGTGGGCTTAATCACCCACTAAACATAAGTTGGCTAATTAGTTAATTAATTAATTAATTAAATTTAAATCATAAATTAATTAACTTAGGTCCAATAATGTACCATCCAATTAATTAATTCTATAAATATCTAACACTTGTCAATTAATTAATTTTCAAATTGAGTTCTCGATCACGATGTCCTATTCTAATCAAATAAGATAAATTAAAATTATTCTTTTAATTTATTATTAATTCAAATATATTAATTGATTCACATTTGTCATCCTTAATTGAATCTAGCAATGTGTCAGTGCAATGTGTTAAAAAAAATTTCATGTGGTGCGATAAAATCAAACTTGTACGTTTATCGTTGAACTATAATTTCTTTGATAATATAATTCGATCAATTACAAGATATGGAGATATATTAATCTCGTTTATTCGATCATATCTTTCGTCTCACTCTTAAGTTAATAATTGTAGAAAGTCTTTTTCGACTTACAAACTCACGTTAGTCAAGGATTTTGATATCAATTTAAGTGGATGAAATGTAAATCATAATCTATACTATCTAAGAGTGGCAAATCATTTATTAATCATTCACAACTTTCATATAATTCTTGATCCGAACGATGCCATAATGACTATTGGTATAGCAATATCCAACATCACCAAATATGAATATCATCTATAAGATAATATGATAACATCAAGTCGAATGACCAATTCCACGAAGGACGTTAGAGATTAATTAACACTCAAATAATTATCCATATAGAACCCCTGTTTTCAATATTTTGTTTTCTTAACAAAACCTTCTACGCATCTATTTAAATGTCATTACGTTAACTTTATGAGATTAGTTACTCACTTCATACATGAAAAATTTCACATTTGTGTTCTATCCATAATAATGATATTCGCATCTTATCATTACTTACGATCACAGATAATTTAAGATCTAATCATACGTGACTTGTATATTACAAAACAATTCCTTGTGATTAATAAGTTAACAAAACTTGAATTTATGGATTATATTAATTTAATTTGTTAGAATAATAATTAAATTAAATAATAAATCTCCCATAAATAAAAATTCATCAATCATATTAAAAATATTTACATCCAAAATTGATTGAACTTACGATATAACACCTATATCTAGATATCAATTATATGATATTAAATGATAGATTCATTTAAATATAAAGTCTCATGATTCATTTAGTTAAACTTATATTATTTACACAAACGGGTGCTCTATTGTCATCGCTAGTACTAGATATCATGTAACCCAAATTAGAAGTGCAAAATTGTGCTTTGGTTGGTCAATGGACTATAGAGGGCCTAAAACAGTTTAGATTAAAGTTAAAGTTAGGGCAAATTGCATCTGCAGTCCTTAATCTTTTGATATTTTTATACATCTACTGATATTTTTTTTCGTAGCTTAATTATCTATATTTCAAGCCTTTGGTGAGAATTAAAATAAGATCTTTAATAAATTTTAATAAAAAAAATGATGAAATATATGAATAAAAAATGATAAATTTAACGTGGGATTAAAATTGGTTATTAACTTTAATTTAAATAATCAATTCAATACCGGGTACAATTGTCATCTTGAAATGGCGAAATGCCACGCATTTGCTTGGTGATTCCCGTTTCTATTAGGTCGGTCTGCCTGGTTGTCATTTCTAGTGACATCACGATTTTGTTTTATCAAGTTACTCTTTGAAATCCAACCATTTAACTCTATTTGAATTCAAATGTAATCACGAAGAGTGTAATTTTATTGATAATGATGATTGATAGTCGTTCTACGTGAGATATATGTAATAGTTTATTATTTAATATATTCATGTTGTAATTTTTTTAAATAACAAACTGCTACCTATATGCTACTAACGATAATCTCTGTGAATAGTAGGAAAGAAATACATCGAGTAATTGCATAAATGACCATAGATTAGCAAGCTTATACTCCACTACATCCCACAGAAAGCAAGCACCAAATTAAAACACACAATGGACATACACAAACAAACAAGAAACTTATAAAAACAGCAGCAACTGCACTGGATCTCAATTCTATAATCTCATCCTTCTTCAAGTTCTACCACCGGTACTTTCTTTCCCTTCTTGTGCTTTCTGCTGTATCGTATTCCCAGTATCCTTCGTTTTCTGCCCAACTTGCATGGCCGTATCCGCCATCCGCCCCTTCGAGGCCTCCAGCTGCTCCGGCATGGACCCGGTAACCTGCCTCAAGGAATTCACAACCCAAGAAAGCGACGACAGCCCGGTTAGCCCGAAAGCACCGGAGGTAAGGAAAGCAGTGACAGCAAGGCCAACAAGGATGGCGGCCGGGACAAGAACAGGGCTGAAGATGATGAAAAGAGGGGTAGTGACAGCAAGGCCAATAAGGCTTCCGACAAGTGTCAATCCGGCGAGTGCCAGTAGGCTTCCACCAACAGGGAGGAGAGTGACGACTGCCAAAACTTGGCTAGTTGATGGACCCTTTTTTGGGAGGACACTCTTCATTCCGCCGCCTTGATCATAGCGTGACTGAGTGTGAACTTGGACCTGGTGAGGCTGCGGACGATCACGTTCCGCCATGGAAAAATTGAATTGTTGTGTGTGAAAGAAAGAGGGAATCGAATGAAGAAGGATTTGATGATAAGGTGGAGTTTTTAAAGAAAGAGCAAAGTGCAACGTGTTGGAGTGCATGTGTAGATACAGAATTAGGGGTTTGCATGAGATACAAGTTGCATTTTCTGTTGCCACATTTCTTGTTTCTCTAATTGTTTTTTTTTTTTTTTAAACTTTTCAGTGGGCTGTTTTTGTTTTGTTTTCATGTATAAGAAACCGGGTTCTATGGGCTTAGTTTCCAGTGACCAAGGGCTCCTTGTTCATGTGATACTACCAAATGAAATGAAATAGGATTAATTTCATTTTTGATCATGAACTTTCAATGAAACAATTTAGCCCATGGTAGAAATTAGAATTTATATTTTAATCTAAATCAAAGTTAGCAACTAATTTTAATTATATATTTTATGGGACCAACACTTTTTAACCACACATTTTATCAACTTGTATTAAAATCTACTAAAAATTTGGTTTTAATCTCTACAAAACAATGGCTTAATTTATCACAATTAAATTGTTTGACTATAATTCATTTTCAATGTCAACTTTGTTTGGCTCATACTTAGCCCCTGTTTCTCTTCTACTTTTTTAAAAATAATGTTATTTATCATTATAATGATGAAACATTGACGATATAACAGTTTATGTAGAATAATGAAATTGAACCGTTCAAATTTTTATAAGAGAGAGAGAAAGAGAGATGTGAGGGGTAATGAGTTGTCACATTACCGATATTAAATCATCATGATAATAAATAATATTACTCTTCTTTCAATTTTTTTTTGCATACTCATTTTTAACCACACATTTACACAATAAAATATTCAACACATAAATCCAAATTGTTTTTTTTTTTTACTTTTTATCACATATTCTCCAAAAATTTATTATTCAAAATAATGTTTTTCAAAAATATCATATGTATAATTGTTTGAGTTTTGATGTTTAATGATATTTATGTTTTAGTTGGTGTTTTGATTGACTTAAATGACATGTCTCAAACTAGCATGTTTATTTATGATTATGAACTTCAATTGTTACATTTTCTGTATCACGTGCTTTTACACTTGGTATTTGATGTTTGGATTTCAGAAAATAAGTTCGACAAGGAATGCAAGAAACAGTGTGTGGGATAATTTGATTTGTTTTACTAACTTGACTTTATTTCTATAGTTTTGTCACAAAATGTCAAAAGGGGAGATTGTTAGGTTCAATATCGTAATTAGCAATTCTCTGAACAAAAAGAACTTAATTGAACATGTGTAAAAGTCAAGAAGTAAGGTGCAATTTTGTATAGTTGAGTTAGGTATGGTTTGAGTTCGAGTTTGGAAATAAGGAAGAAGCGACGTCGAAATTTCGCTAGCCTCACGCCTGGCTATCGCCCGAGCGATAGAAACAGAACCATTGTCCCTCGCTTCTTCGCCCAAGCGTCGCTCGAGCAACAGTGTTACACGGCTAATCCTAGTTCGCAATTTTGGAGGATTTTACACAGCCCATACTACTCATACATCTCCAACTATAAATACAAATGCTCTTGCATGAAAATTAGTGGTTGTCTTATTGTGCCTCATTGTTATAACATATTTATATCATCTTTTGAGAAATTCAAGAACACAATTCATTGGTGGAATCATTCATAATATTCTTGAGATCCGATAACCAAGTTTTAGAAAAACATCAAGGTTCGTGAATCCAAAACACCTGACTTCCTTAACACTTTGAGGAAGGTACTCTCTCAGTCGGGCATTGGAAGAGGTGGACTGCAAGCACAAGAAAAACAAATGAATTGGAGATTCTTGAAATTCCACTTGGAAGAGACAATTGAAGAAGATCGGGAAGCTGGAAGGAGCAAGCAAATTTTAGAAGCTACAGGAAGTAGATCGGGAAGTTTAGTGGAGTTGGCTAGACAGCATCTAGCTGTAGGAGATCGGGAAGTGGGTGAATACAGCAGATCTTGGAGATTACAGGAATTACAACAGCGGGAACTAGTGGAATTTGTTAGGCTGGAAACGGAATATATTGTCTATAGTAGATGTAACTGGCTTGGTCCCGAAGTTTTTACCCAGTTGGGGTTTCTCTGTCATCATTTTGGTATTCGTTATTTATTGTTTTCTTTATTATAGCTGTATTCAAACATAAGATAATTGGACATGTATGCTTATTCATCTAGAAACAATTAAAAATAACTTGGTGCTTTTGATTGATTAATTCTGAACTTAGGTCAAAATTAATAAGGGATAATTAATAACCATTAGGTAACTCAGTAGCCGTTAATTTGGTAATCCGTAACTTTCAATATCGACTATGAATAAATGAGCAATCTTGTTAATGAATTGCCATTAAATGACAGACATAATTCTTGCCTTGATAACATGTAAATCAAAAGAGGTTTAGGGAGTCATTGAGCATCTTCTAGTAGCTAATGCTTCATTTACTCGGTATATGTATCTCATACCAATCTATTACATGTAGAAATCGCAAAAACTTTATAATAATAACTTACCTAACTATTCCAGTATAATATCATGCACTGGTGCAACCAATACCCGACGAGTCAGCGTGACCGCCCGTGCTGACTCTGCCGAAATTTATATAATCATTCCTTAAAATTTTAGTTCTTTACCTCTTGAAGAAAATAGAAGATAGAAAAATGAAACTCAAGCTTTAACGGCCAGACCTACCTCTTTTCCCCCATTTCCTCTTTTTTTCTTTTTCTCTTTTTTCTCTCTCTTTCCTTCCTCTCTTTCCCGTTTTCTGCTTTTGCTCTCGCTTAACTTTCTGTTTCGTATAAAATAAGAAATGGGTCAAATGAATATTAGTTAGTGGAGCACTAACTCCAAATTTGCAAGGTAAGTCCTTCATTTTCTATTTTATATAATATTTATTCATGAACTTCCCATAATTGAAAACTAAATCCCCAAATTTCTATTTTATTCATGATTGTGACTGTGAGCCCTCTTTTTCTCTCTCTCTTTTTTTTCCCCTTATTTTCAGTTCATTTTTATGACATTTTCTTTTATAACTTGAAGTGACTAAGAGAACCATCAACCATCTCACAGCTCTGACCATGACTGGTGATTACATTGCATTAATAATCTTAACATAAATAGTGAGACTTAGATTAGAAAAATTGCTCATTTTGTGGAAATTTGTTGGTTTTCAGTTCTCATCACTGGAGGGCTGGCTTCTTTAAATCATCTGTTAAACTCGGATAAGACCTTATTTCACCAGCTCTTTTTGTAATTGCAACAGAATATCTATCAAAAGGGCTGAATTGTACTCTAAATTTGTATCCAAAACACTCATTTCAACATGAGGGAATTACGCCCATCTCTCATCTTCCTCTGGCTGACGTTGTTATAATTTTTCTAAGTGGGATTAGGGAATGAGGAGTTTTTACATCACTATATAATAGTATCAGAAGAATTGTAGAATAATATATGGAGATGGACCTATTTTATTGATACACGCACTGGTATATTGATGTCGACAAGCAACCAGTCATACAAAATATTCGATATCGTCAAATTGAATTGTATATTCAATAGCCGAAAAGAAACTCAAATGTGAGTCGTTTCGGTTGTGTAAGATGTTTAACTTCAATTAGAATTTGGAGGGATTAAAATAAGTTTATGTTTACATTTAAACACATTTAAAAGACTACAATGCGTGCACTGACTTGGTATGATTAAATTTTAAGAAGTAAAATAGTGACCGTTTATTGGAACCCAGTATACTTATTAGAATTTGGAAAATATATAAGATCGAATTTAATGAATTTCAATTTAAGCACATTATGAGAATCAAGACACACATCATTTAAATTGCGGATTCAAAATAAATTAGAAGATATTAAATAAATATTAAATGAGATCCAATTCACACATCATCATTTTAATGGGTGGTACACGTAGAATGTAAGGACCCGCCAACTTTACACTAGTTTCAGGTGGCCATGGGTGAAATTATGAAAGAAAGAAAATGAAAAATTCAAACCCAATTCGACGTGTAATCACTTTAATGGACAATACATGCGAATGTATGAGATCATTACAATAAAATTAGCTTTTCGCGGTATTCTCTTGTGGCATGAATATAAAACATGTCGTTAATACTGAAAATTTTCAATAAAATATTTACGAAATACATATTAGATACGCCATGAAAATTTAAAATTTACTACATATGACTTAGTCAAGTTGTGTATAGAAGTATGCAAGATTGAATTCTTTGTGCACACCACATTTTTCCAAGATTTTTCTTTTCTATTCGTTCGCCTTCTTTATTTTATTTTATTTTTTTTCCTTTCTTTTCTTTTCCCAATTTTTTCCCCTTCTCTCTCTTCTTCTTTTCTTTCTTTTCATACATTTTGTATTCACTTTCTTTCTTTATCCCTTTTCGTTTTCTTTCCTCCTTTTCGCCAAACCCTTCTCTCCTTTCCAAATTACACCGGCAGTATCTTCAATCAACCGTTCGTTAAGAAAAGAAACGACCGAAATCCTTTTACTCGAGGTTTGAGTTAATTACAGTAGTATGGTGGCTACCCGTACTGAGGAGTTCTTGAGGTTACAGTTTCGTTGTGGTGTAAGGGAGGCTGATGATCATTAGATCACAAATTTGTAAGGGAATTAAAGGATGGAATTCAGGATAAGATGGGGGTGCAGCCCATTTATTCATTTATAGACGTCTGAGAAATGGCGTTCCAAGCTGAATTACTGCTTGCTTAGCAGTTACTGTGCCTCTTCCATTTTGGAAATATTTAGATGATATAATTTGAAGGCCATAATGCTAGGTATTTGATATAATTGGCAAGTCTATGAACAAAATGATCAAAATAAAGTCAAGGAATTATGTGCAATCGGTTGAAATTAGGTTATATTAGGTTTAGGGTTCGAGAATGGAAAAGAAGGAAAAAAGCCCTGGAATTTCGCTAGACAGTCGTCAAAATTTTGCTCGAGCGTCAAAAATAGAAACTACGTCACCCGCCTGTCGCTCGCCTATCGCCCAACTCTCACTCGAGCGATAGGGTTATAAAAGAAATTTTTAATTCATTTTTCAAAGGCTTTTTATCTTACCCATTCATATTTTAACCTACATATAAATATCTAAACGCCTCTGAACAGTTTTCTAAGGTTGAATATTGAGAGAAACAGATTTTCCTTCATATCATCTTCATTAATTTACTTTCAACATTCGTTCTGCTATTGGCTATTGACAATAAAAACATCAAATTTACAATCCAAACCAAATTGTTGTTTCGTCATATCTGTCAGAGTTCTGAAGATCAAGGAAAGGTGACTGGAGTTCCAATCGGTGAAGAACACGGTGTTCTTCGTTAATCCACATAAGATAGACAATTTCACAAAGTTGGGAGTTGCTACAGGAGAGCGCAATTCAAGAGAGCTTTGAAAATTGAAGTTGGGAGTTGGTGTAGGAGCACGAAATCCATGATACCTGTTGGAATTGCAATCAAGATGTCAGAAAGTACTAGTGATAGTCGAGTCTGACGGACTGTAAGTTTTAAATCATTTATAGTGAATTGTTGACTGGCAAAGTGTCCGGAGTTTTTACCCAGTTGGGATTTCTCCGTAGTCAATTATGTGTTTATGTATTGCTTTCATAATTGCGGTAATTCAACATAGGAAAAACTGGATTGCATGATTAACCATCTCGAAATAATTAATAGTAATTTGTTGCTATTTAATCATTAAGTTTTTTTTTAATTCCCCATAATCACCTATTCACCCCCCTCTAGGTGTAGTTTGGGTCGAACTTCGTATTTTCACATAAGAAAGGTCATGTCTGTCCGAGACTGGAGAAAAGTCGAATGGTAGAGTGACAACCGTATGCAAAATAACTGTTGGGAAGTATTAAAGGTGCAAAAAGCTCGTACATAAATCAAATAAGTGCTCTAAACAAATACCAATACATGTGGTAGATACATTTAAAGAAGAGGAGTAGGATCAAGATCATAAGTATGTTGAAGATGAGGAAGAGGAAGCATAAGTATTCATTGATGAAGTTTGTGGGGAAGAACAAGGAGATTTTGTGTGTATTGTGCATAAAATATTATGCTCGCCCAAGCAAAAAGAGTTAGCTTAGCGTAGGAAAATCTTTGAGACCAAGTGTTGAGTCAGTGATGTTGTTTTTAGTTTGATCATAGATAGTAGTAGTTGTGAGAATCGGATTGCCTAGAAGCTAGTGGATCATTTGATTCTGCCAACTAAATCACATCTAGCTCCTTACAAGATCGGTTAGATTAAGAAGGGCCCATCTATTTAGGTTATTCGAATTTGTAAGGTGCCTTTATCCTTGGGGACCTTTTATTTATGATGATGTTGAGATGGATGAATGTCATATTCTATTTAGCACACTGTGATAGTTTGATGTGGATATTGTACATAAGGGTAGAGAGAACACCTACATATTTCAGTGGGAGGAAAAGAAGATTACGATTACACTAACATGGAGTACATGAAAAGCTTCTAAAGTGAAAGGGAAAGCTTTTCTTGCTATTAAAAGTTTAGCCTGTAAGTTTTCCTCCAATGTAAAGAAGTTTAGGGAACAACTATGAAAAAGAGTGTATCATTCGAACAAGGAGCTAAACAACATATAGAGATGATTGTACATTAGAAGAAATAGTTGAAAGATTCCAATGCAAAGTATAAGGCTGTTGCTGATACACATATGCGCCATAACAAGTTTCAGGTGGGTGATATGGTTATGGGTTTCTAAGCAAAGAGCATGGTGGAAGTTAGAAGAAGCTGGATCAAAAGAAGTATGGGCTTTTTCAGAATCTACAAAAGATTAATGACAATGCATACGTCCTTGATCTTCTCGAGCATATGAACATTTTCAAGATATTTAATGTCGTGGTTATTTATGAGAATGTTTCAGCTAATGATGAGCTATTGTATTTTGATGATACTCAAGGTCGAGTTGTTCTACAGTGGAAGTGAATGATACGGATCAGCTAGAAGAGAAAATCATAAATGAATTGGAAAAGAGAAGAAATAAGAAAGATCTACAAAAACATGGGTAATTTTCAGGTCGAGGGTCAGATTTACGCAAACGAGTATAATCCGAAATCATTTTTCAATTCTCTACAATTTTGTCAACATTGTCAAACTTTCGAGTTCAAATTCCATTGTCTAGGGGTCCATTTTCGTATTTTTATGTTTTAGGTTAGTTTAAGGGCATTTTCACCATTTTTACATTTTATTAAAATTTGTTTACCAAATTAGAATTTCGATTTGATTAGGATTCATTTTGACTTTAAATATATTTTAAGGGTTTAAAAATCCTTCATTCGTTTTTTATTAATAATAATTCAATTTCCCATTATTTGGTGGACTTCAGTATTTCTTGGTCCTTTTGAGCGAAATTCGATCAACACAAGTTCCTATGTTATGAACAAATTCTTTTTATTAATATTCATGTATTTGTCATGCGTCAACTACTCACTTATCAACCACCAATTTCTATTTATTCATAAACAAAGATGCTAATAGACACTTTAGAAATCGTTGAGTCGCTCTATTATCAGGAATTTTTTTATCGTGCTGAAAAACACTTTGGATCAAAAGAAGCAACATCAGACCAAGAAGAAGCAATGGCTGAACTTTCATCTTGCAACACTGGTTCAAAGACAAAAGGATGAACAAAAAAATCCATTCTAGAACGCAGAAAAGACAAAAGAGAGATGGAACGACCTCATCCTTGTTCCAAGAGGTTTCTTCAATACCGCCATTTGAATGTCTCTTTAGAAGAGGTATTCATGCAATTTGGAGACAATGAGATCCTCTGTAGACCTCTTCCCTTAAAGAAAAATACGGCTAGAACAGATGTTGTCGATTCCACAAGTAGAAGCCCTTATCAGGCGAGGGCAACTACGTGAGTTTGCCTCCAAACCAGGGGAAGTAAACTAGGCACCCCTGGTCCACCACATCCCCATATCAACAAACAATTCTACAACCTGTTCCTCCAGCATAGCCTGTTCAAAATCCCAACAAAGAGCAAAAATAAGATTACTAATAAGAGGAAACCAATATGCTGAAGGCTCAATAAGGAAGCATAGAAGGCAGGCCTAAAATGCGCGAGTTTGGCAAAATTATGAGATAGGACAGCACATGTCAAATTTCACAACTACGCAGTGCTAGAATGGTTTGGCCTTTCTAAAGAAAACTCCTAAGCGATGCGATGCTCTAGTGATTACCATGCCAGTTGCTTAAATTAGTGTACGACAAACTCGTGTCGACAATTGGAGCTCCGTCAATATTCTCTATTCTAAAACTTTGGAGCAAATAGGAATCTAAAAACAATATCTACAGCTTTATACTAAAAGATTGCAAGGTTTCACAGAAGAAACTATTGGTGTACGTGGTCAGATCGCTCTAATTGTTGGGCTAGGAGAAACTCCCTACCAATGAAGAATAATTGCTGATTTTGTGGTGTCCCATCAAGTTATAACGCAATTTTAGGAAGGCCTATCATGTAGGAATTGAAAGCTACCACCTCTATTTATCACTATTGTATGAAGTTTCCAACGCCAAGTTGACTAAGAGTCATACAACGTAATCGAGTTGAGGCCAAGTCTTGTAACATTGACCTATCCAAAGTAAGGGTAAATATGTTCCAATAAGGTCAGTATGATCAATCTAGAAAAGCCTGATTGAAAGACCTAACCTAGATAAGCATAACTAACGAACACAGTAAAAGACCTGAAGATAATCGCTTGTCATTTTGTGAAAATGAAGCAAACTTGCATCCTTCTCCAAGCGTCTTGCTAGTGGCTCTACCCATAGTTGGCGTCAACGTCCCCAAGGTTTTAGCCCCTGTTTGGTGGCCATTTTTTTTGGAAAAATATTGTTTTGAATAGTAAATTTTTTGAGAATGTGTGGTTAAAAAGTATGATTTTTTTTAGATTTATGTGTAGAATATTTTATTGTGTGGATGTGGGGTTGCAAATGAGTATGTAGAAAAAAGAGTTTCCAAAAAATGGGTGACAAATAATGGCTTAGCTAATACATGAAGTGCCCTTAATATTATGTATGTCAACACACTCAAATGGATGGGAGTCCAACTATATTTTCTACAACGGTGCTCAAACATAGTTCTTGGGTTGAACGGAGCCCTATGGCAAAAGGAAAGATCACACTCATTGTTGAGGTCGAAGAAGCTCCTTGTTGAGCTAGGGTTAACGCAGAGTTTGTAGTGTTTGACTCCACTTTACCATATGACGCAATTATGGGATAACCTCTTCTCTTCGACTTAAAAACCATCGTATTTGTGTACCATTATTCCATCAGATTTCAAACACCTTACGGGACAAGGGAAATTAAAGGCTGTATCATATTATATACTATTCCATAAGAGCTGGGCTCCCTAACATCTCACTACAACATATCTAGCAGAGCTTGACCTTGGTTCGTTAGATCCCAGAATCAACCTCAAGGACAAGGGTGCTGAACCCGTGGAAAAGTTAGACAAAGTCCAGATCAGTTTAGGTCAAACCCCAAAAGAGCTTAGAATTAGACATAAATTGTGGCAGCCTCTCCGATATGCACTTGTGGAATTCTTCGGTCAAAACCTGAATGTATTCACTTGGAGCCATAAATACATGGAAGCGATTGATATGAAGATTGCTTGCTACAAGCTTAATATTGATCCTTTAGTTTGCCACAAGCAATAACGACGAAGGCCGCTTAGTACAGAAAGGTATGAATGACAGCCCAAGAATAACTAACTAAGAGGGTGAATTAGTTTTTAAAACATTTTCGAAGAATTAATCTAAATTTAAGTAAGTAAATACTAAATAGATTAATTTAAATAATAAGCGAAATATAAAAACGATAAGTAAAAGGGAAGAAATGATGCAAATGATATAATTGTGTAGGTTTGATCTAAAGCAATGATCTACGTCATTTGTTACCAATCTCTCCGGCACGAGCAAGAACTTTTCACTATATTGATTAACTTATGGTGCAATCAAACCCTTTACAACGCTTTCGATGAGTTACAAATAAGGAGAACCGATCCTTATATAATATTGAGCTTTACGGGACCTCAATATGACTCGTACGGTGATTTTCAACAGGGAGCACCGATCCTTATACTATTGAGCTTTCACGAGACTCAATATGGCCCACAAATTTAGAGCAGATGGTTTTGCAATGAAAACTTTCTCTTAATAAATTATACAAATGAATTAAGTACTAACAGATGCTAACACTTCAATAAATAACGACAAATTATTACTCAAGTGTTAGATGAAAAACTTTGATGTATATGATAATTAGAAATTTGATTTAATCAATCAAAAATTTTCAAAGAGAAGATGAAGAAAAAATAAATGCAATGTAAGTTAAAAAAATTTCTCAAGTTATACATCTCTTTTAATAAATGATTGTAATAAATTAAGTATGAAGAAAGATATGAGAAACTTTGATGAATATGATGATTTTACAAGTTTGATTCAATCAATCAAAATTTTCAATATGAAGAAGTAGAATAAATATATGCAATGTAAGTTCAAAGATTTTCTTCAAAATATGTCTCTCTTTTACGAGTAATAAAAATAAGTTAGGTACAAAAAGAGAGATGAAATTTTTTAATGAAGATGATGATTAAAGAATTTGAATCAATAAAAAATTTTAATATGAAGAATTAAATGAAATGAATACAAATGTAAACTTAAAGAAATCTCTCAAAAGATAGCTCACTTTGATGCTCTTGAATAATGTTTTAATGAATACAACAAGTAGATGTATTTATAGATTTCAAAATGTTAAAAAATCTGTGAGTTTAGATGACTCGTATAGTTGATTGCCTTTTGTCCGTATGACCAATATAACTATTTGTACAGTAAAAATCAGAGGTCAAGACAGTCAAATTTTGGACCGTTGGAAACTTCAGGTCAACCGCCTCTTTTAGCCGGTCGACGGCCATCTAGTTGACCTCCTCTTCCGACTGGTCAATCGTTTGGCAGTTTCGATCCTTTTACATTTTTGCCCTGTTTGTTCCGATTCGAAGGTTTTGAAAGACATAGAATTTTGAAAAATATTTGTAACTAACTTTTGAAGATAAAATATATTTTTCAACTTCAAATATCATTTTTAAAAGTCATTTTTATATTTGATCAAATCATTGTATTATAATGAATGCACAAAATTATTTTTAATGCATAGAAAGATTTTGAGCTTAAACATTCATTACTAAATATCAAAATTTCAGTACTTTTACACTTTATCTAAGAAATCAAGTAATGGATCTTGCTTTGAAGTAAGGCTTTTAAGTTCTTGAATGTGTGACTTCGATCTTGACCTCCTTCATAAGTCCGATTTGTGATGATAACTTTTGATATTTTGACGATCATCGATCAATTTTTCATAGCATATGCTTTAAAAAACTATTTAAATTCAACTTGTTAGTAAAAAAAAATTACTTGTTTGTCATAATCAAAATTTTAAGATTTTAATCAACCATATATCAACAATTTTCCTATTTTTTTTATTATGACGAATAAGATGATTTGCAAAGTGATAGCTCAAAAATAACTAACCAATAGGAGGGGGTGGGGTGAATTAATCTAAATTCAAGAAGACTAAATAGATTAATTCAAATAATATGCGCAAATATGAAAGCGATAAGTAAAAGGGAATAAATAATGCAAACGATATAATTGTGGATGTTCGACCCAAATTTATATTCTACGTCATCCGTTACTAAGCTCTGCAGTATGATCAAAGTCTTTTCACTATATTGATTGACTTAGGTGCAATCAAACCCTTTACAGCGCTTTCATGACTTACAAATAAGGAGTATCGATCCTTATACAATATTAAATTTTATTGGACCTTAAGATGACCACAAGATTAAAGAGGAATAATTTTACAATTCAGGATTTCTCTCTTAATAAATAATATATGCAAATTAAGTATTAAGAGAGAAATAAGCTAACACTTAAATGAATAGCAATGAATGAAGTTCAACTGTTAGATGAGAAAACTTTGATAAAAAAGATGATTTTCAAAAGTTGATTCAATTAATCAAATTTTTTTAAAGTAAATGTTTGAAGAATTAAATAAAATGTAAGCTCAAAGAGCTTTTTTCAAGTATTTCTCACTAGTCAAGCGCCTGGTAGTTCCAAACTTTTTTACGATTTGGCCTATTTGTTCTGATTCGAAGGTTTTGAAAGGCATGGACTTTTGGAAATTTTCTATAACTAACTTTTCAAGATGAAAGATATTTTTCAAGTCAAAATATCATTTTTAAAATTCATTTTTTATTTGATTAAATCATTGTATTAAATGACTTTTAATACACAAAATTGTTATTTAATGCATAGAAGGATTTTAAGCTTAAGAATTCATTACCAAATATTAAATTGTTAGTACCTTTACACCTTATCTAAGAAATCAAGTCATTAATCTTGCTCTAAAATTTGGCTTTTAAGTTCTTAAATGTATGACTTTGATCTTGACCTCCTTCATGAGTCCGAGTGGTGATGGTAGCTTTTGATCTTTTGACGATTATCGATCAATTTTTCATAGTATGCTTTAAAAAATTGTAATCACTTAAATTCAACTTGTTAGTAAACAAGATTAACTTGTTTGTTACAATCAAAATTTTAATGTTATAATCAATCATATGTTAATAATTTTTCCCTTTTTGATTATGACAAACAATATGATTTGCAAATTAATATTGAACAATTGATAAGGAATATAAATCTTAAAATTTTAATGTAATTCATATATTCTCCTTATCTTTTACAAACCAACAACCATTCACTTTGAAACATAAGTTTATGAAGGAAAGCATTAATCATATCCATCTATTATCACATTCTCATCAAGCATATTATCTTATATATTTTTCCCCTTTTGTCATAAGTGATAAGTGTATTTTGTACACTTATCTAGGCCATTAAATTAGAGTATTTGATAGTGATTTAGATGATTTATATCTTAATTTTGTTTTAATTATGTTTGTTAGGTTGAACTTAATGAAAATTGGTGTATTTGGAAGAAATGAACGAAAAACGTACGAAAACGAAGGAAATTCAAAGTTTGGGGACCAAAGTGTAAACATTCAATAGTTGATTCGGAGCACAAAACGATGATTAAAGATCATATAGGATCAATTGGATGAAATTGGAGGTCAAAAGAGTGAGACATAGTGGAAGTATTTTCACAAATTAATTTCTAGCCGAAGAAGTTTTGCTATGGATTTTTAGCCTCAATTTGAGACCCATTTTTCGGATATTAAATGTTCAAATTAGAAATATTGTATTTCTAGAAGATTTTTATCCCTTTGAATTACTGTTTTAATACATTTTGAATCAGCTCATTGGATACCTGCAGAGAAAATTATGGCCAAAATATCGAAAGCTATTTAGTTTTGTTTCTTGATTCAAACTCTTTTGGAAACCAAATTGGACGCAATTTTGACCTATTTCCTGGCTCTCATAAATGGAGAACGAAGGAGACACATTGGAAAAACCTTTCTTGCCTCTTCATACACAATAGTTTCATCAAATTCATCAAGAACAAGATGTCAATTGCTATATTTACCTGACAAGGAAGTGAAGGTCATTTACATCAAGATTTTGAAGAATTCAACGTGGGGTTTGAAGATCAACTTCTTTTGATTTATTTTATGATCCGGGTGATATTTTCCTATTATTCTTTTTGTAATTTATATATTAACATGTTAGGCTAGATCCATTTTTGTATTGGATGAAGATGAACCCTATTTGTTTATTTGTTTTAATTCAAGACTAGTAGTTTAGTTTATTTCTTGCACTTCTTGATTAATTTTGCATACCTATTGCATTATTTAATTGATTGGCCACCAATTAGTTAATAAGTTGTTTGTTATACTGTTGAGAGACTCACAATAAGTTTAGAACGCGATAAAATTAATATATGTGTAATAAATGTTAGAAATAACATTTATCACATGTGCAATCATATAGATAATCTAAACTTTAATGCTTTTTAATCATTCGAATTCGGGTTAGGAATATTTTCGAGTCGTGGTTAGAATAAATTTAATTTGTTTTGGAAAAGAGAATTAATTACAATAGAATTATCGATTTTCAAGAACGTATGAACGAAACTAGATTAGGAATCAATGATTGAAATAGATAGCAATAGGCCAATTCGAGATCCAATAAAAGCATCCATATAAAAAATCACATTTTACAACTTTCTTAGATTAATTAAACATAAAATAAAATCAAACTCTCTTCTATTAACATAATTCAAATCCCATAAAAAGTTAGTAAACTTGAATTGAATTTATTCCATGTGGGACGATACTCTTTAACTCATCAATTCCGTTACTTGTCAACGATCCCGTTTTTGCACGAACAAGTTTTTGGCGCCATTGTTGTGGAATAATTTAATTTAAGTTTATTAGTTTTATAATATTCAAAATTTTATTTTAAGATGTTATTTACACAAATATTTTTTTGTTTATTTTTTGGCAGTTTATGTAAGATTCTAAAGAAATCGAGCTCTTACCATTGGATCCCGAGATCGAAAGAACCATCAAACAACGAAGAAAAGAACAGAGAGAAGTAAGAGACATGGCAGAAAATCAAAATCAAGTTCAATTACTATCAGATGCGCCAGAACAACCTGATCCAGTTCTTAGGGATTATTTAAATCTCATACCTGCTCTTGTGCAACCGGCTACTATTTATCTACATTTTGGGCAGACCAACTTCCACATTCGACCAGATGTCATCAATTTGTTTCAAAATCATCAGGACATCAGGTTCTTAGAAAAATCAACTGAAAATCCTCATGAACACATACAAATTTTCTTGATGCTTTGCGAGGTGATCAGTCATGAAGGTGTGTTAGCTAAAACTTTTCGAATGCATCTATTTCATCATATTTTAAAGGAAAAAGCATGAGAAGGGCTAAACTCACCACTGCCCGGGAGTATTTTTTCATGGAATGACATGGTACAAAAATTCACCTTGAAATTCTTCCCACATGCTCGAGTCCATCAGATTAGAAATGAAGCCACTACATTCAAGCAAAAGAACATCAAGAACTATCTAGAAGTATGTGGAAGATTCAAGGATTACTTCAGAAAATGCCCCAATCTAGACATTCCTAAAAATGCTAAGGTCTACATCTTCTATTCAGGCCTACATCCTGAATACCGTAACATGATCGACGCTTCAATAGGAGGATCGATCATGGATATTCCCTTAGACAACACCTAAGACCTCCTTGAGAAAATAGCAGAAAATCAGACTATGTGGCCAAGAGAAAGGGAAACTTTGAGGAAAATAGCAGGTACTCACAATATTGACGCAGTTACATCATTGGCAGCCCAGTTGGAAGTATTAATAAGGAAATTGGACAAACTAACTCAGAATGTAAGCATGGTACACCAACCGGAACCAGTTTGCGGAGGCTGTGGGGGCAGATCATATAATAGAAAGATGTTATTTAGCCTCCACGCATATAATCCAGCCTGAAGAGGTTAGTTATGCACAGAATTTTCAGAGGCAACAGAACAACCCCTATTCCAACACATATAATCCGGGGATGGGGGAATCATCCAAATTTCTCTTGGACTAACAATCAAAGTCAAGGACAAGGAGAAAATTTTCAAGCAAGACCACCGGGATTCCAACAATAGTAGCAGCAAAATAAAAAGCCATCGATGGAGGAATTATTAACTCAGTTCATTACTAAGAGTGAGACTAACTTCCAAACCCAACAGACAATTATTCAGAACCAGTAGGTTGCAATTAAAAACTTGGAAACTTAGATGGGTCAGATAGCAGCTGCATTATCGGGGAGAACTCAAGGGACCTTACCAAGCAACACAGAGACAAATCCAAGAGAACATGTATTAGCAATTGAAGTTGTGAATTATACAATTATTGAGACATCATCATACAAGCCTGCTACCCCTATTCGAGCTTATGTGTCACTTGTTCCATTTCCTTAAAGGCTTCGAAAACAACCTAAAGAAGAATTAGTCCAGACCATCACAACGAGAAGTGGGGTAGGGTTCAGCTGCCAGAAATCACCGTAAAGAAGAAAGGGATCGAGGAGAATTAGGTACCTACCATGGGCGAAGAACAAGTAGTTCAGTTTGAAGAATCAACAAATGTTATACAAGAAGAAAAGTCAGACAGTCAACTAGTTAAGACCACTATTCCTGTCAATAAACATACACCTCCAGTCCCATTTTCTCAAATGTTGCAGAACAATAAGTTGGAAAAGCAATTTGAGAAGTTCTTGGATATACTCAGACAACTTCACATCAACATTCCCTTCATTGACGCCATTTTACAGATTCCAAATTACACAGTTTCTAAAAGAGATATTGACTAAGAAGAGAAAATTGCCAGAAAATGAAACAGTGGTTCTGACAGAAGAGTGCAGTGCAATCATAAAGCATATGATCCCTCCTAAATTAAAAGATCCAGGGAGTTTTACTGTACCTTGCTCTATAGGAAATACAAATAAT
Organism: Fraxinus quadrangulata; assembly: GCA_903798255.1. Taxonomy (NCBI): domain Eukaryota; kingdom Viridiplantae; phylum Streptophyta; class Magnoliopsida; order Lamiales; family Oleaceae; genus Fraxinus; species Fraxinus quadrangulata. The sequence goes on from CAIGRB010039559.1 coordinate 130,327, forward strand.
TTAAATGATTTAATTAATTATGGAGAAAATATTAATTTGATGCCACTATCCATCTATAGGAAATTAGGGTTAAAAAATCCAAAACCAACATCAATAATCTTACAGCTGGTTGATAGGATACTCAAGCATCCTTATGGAGTGGTAGAGGATGTGCTCATCAAAGTTGGAGATAATTTCTTTCAGCTGATTTCATTATCCTTAATATAGATGCTCAATATATGCTGTTAATTTTGGGAAGACCATTCTTGTTTGCTGCACGAGCATTAATGGATTTTGAAAAAGGTGAAATAATCTTAAGGGTGGAAGAAAAACAATAAAGTTTCATCATGAATGCTCTACTCAAGCAACCTTCAGACATTGAGGAATACAAAATGATAGACCATTGGAGAAGTCACAAGACTAGGAAGAAAGAATGTGAAATTGTTGGATGGGACAATTGTCACGCCCCGAAATCTATTTCTTTTTTTTCTTAAACAAATAGA
>CAIGRB010039559.1:154351-164367 GCA_903798255.1 Fraxinus quadrangulata
TCATGGGTTGGCTACTGCATAAAGTTTAAATCATGTTGATTTGATGTGTGTAGAATTTTATATATCACTTTAAGTAAACTGCGCTGGGTTACCTTCCAAACTGTGTCGTTGCGAGGTTTTGAAAAATATTTTTATACCTCATATGTTCCTGACAGATGTTGATTTTGGATATGTCATAGTATAAAGAGTTTCCTACTTTACTATAAAATTTCATGAAATTTCGGAGTCGGTACCTATGCAAACGAATTTATTTTTGACTATTCCTGTTTGAGATAGAAAGCGAAACAACAACATTCATTTTTATTTTCTACCTAGAATTTCACGTCAATAAACGGATACATGCATGGAAATTATTCTAATTTTTTTTTTTATTTGGTTCTAGTATTGAAATGATGTTGCTTAGAATTAAATAAGTTTTGAATTAAATTCTTATATTAAATTTTTATACTTTCCGCTAAAGGTATCGTAAATTATTAAGATTACGACTAAAGTAAAGCTAATCTAGTAACGTTTTGATCCATGCGGGTCGGGGCGCTACATTCTCTACTTCTCATCCTACCTATATCACCCACCATCAATGCACCATCATCCATATCACTGCTAAAGACATAATCAGCATGCACATCCATCCTAGGCTCACGCCTACTCGGTCTCCTTGCATTCGATTGTCCTCTATAAAGATTTGCCACCGATGTATCTAACCTATCAAGCCTTTCACTCACATCCCCAAGCACTCGCTCAAATTGCTTTATTACATCATGTGCCATGTAGTTTTGATTCGCCTACCCGTTTGAATTGGAACCTTCTCTATGTGACATCCTAATTCTATTGAATTTCTGCCTCGCAAATAATCACTCGTGTATCACTCAATTATTGGTTTTTTCCCTCTATTAATCTCGCCACTCTGCCTTTTACCACTCAATGCTTTCGCCCAAATACTTCAAAGAACAAGGTGAACTCAACCAATATCGTATTCCCGTGGATCCAACCGAGTATTGATTATGAATTGTGATAGAAGAAAGAAAAGAAAAAGGATGAATAATGACTCAAGACACGAAAGAAATGAAAGATAAAGAATGAATTGTAAGGGACTATTCAAGAACGAAAAATAATAGAAAAAATTTGGAAACAATCATCTCTTCTCTTTTTGTTTTTTTAACTTAAAGCTGTAATTTAAGCTGCTGAAAATTTCCCGGTAATAAATAAAAAAAAATTAGTACTGTACGGATGAACATTATAGATGAACAGTGACCTTTTTTTACCTCAAAAATTCATCTACAATTATAGGAAAACATACAATAATTGATTTGGACTTGTAAATAGTCCGAAAAATAATTTTGACTCTTTTTTTTTTTTGTAATTTTCTGGATCAAAGCTCAAAAAATAAGACAGACTCGAAGAACAATGGAAAAAAGAGAAAACAAAACTCAAAACAAGAAACGGAAGATATAACCTTGATTATTTTGGAGTCTTGCTCTGATACCAACTGATGAGAACCACGTAGCAACGAACACTACACAACCCATAACAAGATTGAAGATCCCAAGAAAGCCCAAATAATAATTCCGATTTTGAGTTTGAACCAAGAATTAATGAACCAAACAACTAAATAAAAATGGAGTTTGAATGATCTCTTGATTACACAACACGTGATCCGTTCCCGGTATTGAACGCCACAAGAATCCTCTTGATAAGTTCAGAATGTTCTAAGAAGAACAAAATTTGAAAAGTATAATAGCCTCTCGAATATATCTCAATAATAAATTTCTCAAAAGGTCCGCAAATTGAATAATGACCCAGTATTTATAGTAAAAGCCTAAAATCTAATTAAAATCGGAAATAATTGTTTAAAGATTACAAAATATCATAAAATATAGAAATATAGTGAAATAATGAAATTTCCGAAAAAAGGAAATAAATCGGTCTGGACGTCTGGTCGAACCGTCCGAACGTTCGGATGGCTCTTCCATGCAATTGCATGGTATTAATCCATGTGGTCGCATGGTTCAACCCAAATCCCCATTTTTGCTCCCTGTTGGCTGCTGTACGACCGCTTGAGAATTGTTCCTTGCGGTCACATGGTAGTCCGTTTGGGCTCCATCTTCGCTTGCCTTTAACATGTTGATCCAATTGGCTTCTGACCTCGACCTCAACATGAAACTTGTCTCTTTTTCCGTGTAGATCATGACGTTGTCAACTGTTGCTTGAACGAGCAATCAAATCGCCTCTTTCACCAGCTTTGCCCTCGACCGTGTAATCGGACCTCTTTCGATAATCAACAGGTCTCGTCCCGAGCTTGTCCTCGTCGGGCTCGACTCCTGGATCATATCACCTTATTTCCTGGAGCATCCTATTGAGGTCCTTAACAATTACTATAGATGATGCAAGATGGGTAATCTAGTTTCTAGTGATGACTTGATTGGGGCGGCCAACTTCTCCAATTTCAGCTATAAATAGAAATCAATGGTTTCCTTGATGGACCACGATTTTACACACTTCCCACTTTTTTTCCCTACACTTTAAATGCAAAGTCAATAAGATTAATCCTTATTTTTCCAGCTGATTATCTCACTCAAAATTATTATTAAGTTGATCAAAATTGGTCATGTCAATTTTGAACGTCAACAAATAAGATTAGCAAATATGCTAACAACGCTTCCTAATGCCTATATCATTTACAAGAAATTTACAGAGATGCTCCTAAAATCAATGATCTTTTGAAAAATCACAAATAAATATTTTGGAAATAAAAAATACTGCGTAAAGTTAAGTGAAACTTTTTAATTAAATGTCACTTTCTCTATAAGGAAAATTTAGTTGACATTTAACATAATACAAAATAAATTAACATTTAAAAGAAATTCTTATAAACAAATTGAAAGTTTCGCCAAAGATGTCATGTTCTATTAGAAATTAATTTTGTGTGACATTTTAATTAAAAAGTGGTACAACATGTTATGTCACGTTTTAATGAAAATGTCACAAACAATATAAATTAATTGTTCTTAATAAAATCTTTGATAAGAAGAACTTTACCCTACTATATTAAATCCAAAACCTGTAAAACGAAAGAAAAGAGATAGATAGTTAAATAAAATTCAAATGAACTAACAACAAATACATACTTCAGAAAGATTAAATTATCTTTATTTTTGTTACAATAAATATGGAAGCAATTCAAATAGTCACGGAATTTTTTTTTAGAAAAAGTCATGCTCAAAAAAGTAAGAAACACCAATCAAGACCTTAGAATAAATCTAGGGGTGGTTGATTTTTTTTGCGTGTTGTCGCTTTGTGATTATGTTTCTAATAACTAAATATATAACGCAACTTCATTTTAGGAACACAACACCCTATAAGTTGGAAGTTGCAGAAATTCAAAAAAATGACAGATGTTCAAAACCTTGAAATAGATTCAGGGAATGGTTGATTTTCTTCTTTATTCTACATTTTATCTCTTTGTGATCATACTTCACTTGTATTAACTAAATATAGAACATAACTTAATTCTAAAAACACAATAACCCATAAGTTGAAAATGAACAAAAAAAAAAGTGATTGAAATTAAAAAACAAATGACAAATTTAAATAAAAAAAATGACAAGTGTGACTTTTTGTTCATGTTGTCGACTAACAAGAATTTGAGAAAATCATATATAAGGAGTGCAAATGAATTCAAACTATACGAGAAAAAAAAAATGTTGTGAAACTTCTATGCGGATAGCGTGGATGTTACAAAAATTGCAATATTCAGATCATGTATATACAAGTTTAAGTTATTTTATTTTTCTCTCAACATCGGCTGTAATGGAGATATTTGTTTCTTCAAGAAAGTGCAACACTTTTCATTCACCTCTCTCTCTCTCTCTCTTCCCCCCTCCCCTTCAAACTTTTATATATTCAAATCCAATTAAGAACATTCAAATTCATAACAACAAATTTTATACACACTAAAAAACACATAAATTCAGCCATACTTGTCGTTATGAATTTTTTATCACAAGATAATGATGATAATGAAATAAATAAGTAGAAAATAAACACCAAGATTTACGTGAAAATCTAATATGGGAAAAACCATGGGCATAGGGAAAAAAAATCACTAAAACCAATAGTAATTGTGTTTACAAAATCAATATCTCAATTCGCTCAATTGAAATATAAGCTCTCTAACTCTCAAAATGTTGTTAATTATATGTGCAGATATATATATATATATATATATATATATGTTGGAGTTCTAGATGAAGAAGAAGTCTTTTTCCAAGCCAAACTCCAAATCATTGATGAAATTTGATCTTCATTAATTTGGACTCTTAAAAACTCAAACTCCTTAGACTTCTTTTATTCTAACAAACCCAAATAATATGGAATTTGGATCACACCACAACAAATCTCCACCTTGAAACAAATTTCATCACAAGGAATTGAAGACACATCTCCAAGTAAATACCATTCATCCTCTTTCAAACAAGCCTCAATGTACTAAATCAATGACTAACACCCACTAAGTTCAAGCAATGCTCAAACTTAGGAATAAGAAGTGATTTTGTCATCATATCAGTGAGATTATCCTTGGTATCAACCTTGCTCACTACAATATCACCACGAGCAATCACATCACGCACAAAATGATACATCGCATCAATGTGTTTAGTCCTCTTGTGAAGCATCTGATCCTTAGTAAAAAAAAGTTGCACTCTGACTATCACAAAATACTGTAGACACCTGCAAGTCTTCACTGATTTCACCAATCAATCCTCTTAGCCACATAACCTCCTTACATGCCTCTGTAATGGCCATGTATTTGGATTCTATTGTAGACAAAGCTACTGTATTTTGCAAAGTAGCTTTACAACTGATAGCACAACCTCTACGAGTAAACACATACCCTATAAGTGATTTCATCTTACAAGATCCCTTGCATAATCTGAATCCACATACCCAATGACTCCATTTGAATTTCTACAAAAAATACAAACAAGCATTAGAAGAGCCCATCAAGTATCTGAATATCCACTACACTGCTTTCCAATGTCCTTTGGGAGGATTTTTCATGTATCAGCTAACTACACTAATTGCATGTGCAAAATCAGGTCTTGTACAAAGCATAGTATACATCAGTGAACCAATTGCACTGGAATAAGGAACCCGAGACATGTAATCAATGTCTTCATTTGACTGAGGACACAAGTTAGATGATAATTTAAAGTGGGTAGCCAAGAGAGTATTGACAACTTTTGCATTCACCATATTGAATCTTTCAAGCACTTTCTCAATATACCCCTTCTGACTCAAATACAATATGCCAAGAATTTTCTTTGCTGCACCCAAATCCTTCATATCAAACCCCTTACTGAGTTGAAACTTCACTTTTCTGACCTCTACTTTATCTTTGACTGTTATGAGCATATCATCAACATATAATAACAAATATGTAGTCGATCCACTATCTTTTTTATTGAAGTACACACAACAATCATAATTACATCTGAAGAAATCATGAGTAGTCATGAATGAATCAAACCTCTTATACAACTACCTCGGTGACTGCTTTAGTCCATACAATGACTTTTTCAACAAACACACATAGTCTTCTTTTCCAGAGACTATGAACCCCTCTAGTTGTTGAATGTAGATGCTCTCCTTGAGTTTTCAATGTAAGAATGTTCTCTTGACATCCATATGTTCAAGCTCCAAGTTATTCTTAGCAACCACTCCAAGTAAAGCCCAAATGGAACAATGCTTCACAACTGGTGAAAACACATTTGTAAAGTCAACACCTGGAATCTGACTTTAGCCATTTGCCACCAATCTAGCCTTGTATCTAGTATCTTCAATCATTGATGTGCCTTCCTTTTTTTTTAACACTCATTTGCAGAGAATAACCTTTTTACCTCTAAGTAATTTCACCAAGTCCCAAGTGTTATTTTTTCTCAATGACTCCATTTCCTCATGCATAACAATCATCCATCTGCTAGAATCACTACAACTGATTGCCTTTGAATATATAGCAGGCACCTTAGTGGAATCAATGTCTTCAGCCACACTTAATGCATAACTACCAAATCTGCTTCTCCATACTTCTATGGAGATCTAATCTGTCTACGAGGTCTATCATTAGCTATAGAATACTGTAGTGTTGGTGGTGTAGGCAAAGTAGGCAAGATATTGCTGTCTGTCAACTTCGAACTGGACTGATTTATAGTAGACTGTTCTGCAACCTTTGATTGTTCATCTGGACCAATTTTCAACTCCACCTAAGTTGAATGATTATGCTCCTTAGTTTTATCAGAATCCTCAATAGGTGAACTACGAACAATAGCAAGTTCATCAAATACTACATCCTTCCTAGCAACCATATTTCTCGTCTCAGGACATCACAATTTATATGCCTTCACACCTAATTTATACCCAAAAAAGATGCACTTTCTTGACCTAAGCTCCAAATTCCCATTATCCACATGAGCATAAGCATTACACCCAAAAATCTTCAAATCGGAATAGCAAGAAGGTTTACTAAACCATACCTCTTCTGGTGTCTTTTTATCAATGGCAATTCAAGGTGAGCGAATAATTAGAAAATAAGCTGTAGTAGCAGCTTCAGTCCAAAAAGTCTTAGCCAAGCCAGAATTTGAAAACATGCAATGAGCCTTTTCCATCAAAGTTCTATTCATCTGTTCTGTTACACCATTTTGTTGAGGAGTTTCAGGCACTGTCAAGTATCTCAAGATGCTTTCAGCCTTGCAGAAGTAATTGAATTCATCTGAACAAAACTTCAAATCATTATCTATGCATAGACGTTTCACCTGCTTTTCAGTTTGCTTTTCTACCAATATTTTCTATTCATTGAAGGTCCCAAACATATCACTCTTCTGCTTCAAGAAGAATACCCAAACTTTCCTAGAAAAATCATCAATAATTGTGAATAAATAATAATGGCCTCCTTTTGATGGTACTCTGGCCGATCTCCAAAGATCTGAATGGATATATTCAAGTGTTCTCTTCGTGTTGTATCTTCCTTTCGTAAATCCGACTCTTTTTTGTTTCCCAAAGATACAATGCTAAAAAAAAATTACTTTGCTAGTCTTCTGCCTATCAAAAAATCCCCTTCTACTCAACTCTGACATGCCATTCTTACTCGTATGCTCGAGCCGAATATGCCAAAGTTTTGAAACTTCATCGTCTGTTAAAGAAAAAGTAAATATTGTTGCATCCCCAATTATTGTGGAACCATGCAAAATGTACAAATTTGTAGAGTTTTATGTCCCTTCATGACAACAAGAGCACACCGTCTCACCTTCAAAACTCCATATTCACTAGTGTATCTATAACCCTTTAAGTCAAGTGCACTCAAAGATATGAGGTTCTGCTTCAGTTCTGGAACATGCCTTATATCTATTAGTATCTTGATCACCCCATCGAATATTATGATTCTGACTGTACCAACTCTGACAATTTTGTAAGGCGCGTTGTTTCCCAAAATCAATGCACCTCTCAAAACTTCTTCATATGTTGAAAACAAGTCCCTGTTGGGACACATATGAAAAAGTACAAGCCTAGTCTAGAATCCATTCCTCACAAGGTTTGGAATCCATGTCAGAAATCACAAGAAGCTCTCCTTCACTTTGCCATCTTCTACAATATCAGCCTCCGCTGTGTAAGCAAGTTGCTTCCCTTTCTCCATAGCACTAACATCTTTAATTCTAATTTTCAATGCATAGTAATCAACTCTAATATGTCTCTTCTTCTTACAATAATGACATTTCTTTTCAGTATGTGTCTTTTTAGCATGTCTAGATTTTGATATGCCCCTCATATTTCTGTCAAGATTCCTATCTTGATTTCTCTCATGCACAATCAAGCCTTCAGCATGATTCTCAGATCCTTCAGCAAGATGGCTCATCTTCTTCTTAGAAAGTAAAACATCATAAACCTCTTCCACGGTGAAAGTATCCCAACTATAGAGAATAGTATCTCTAAAAGTCACATATGATGGCTGTAGAGAACACAACAACATCAACGTCAAGTCCTCCTCGTCATACTTAATTTCCAATGTCTCCAAACCAGCTGTGATTTCTTTGAACATAGTTAAATGATTATCCAATGACATACCTTTAGACATCCGGTGAGAATATAAGCGCTGTTTCAAGAGTAGCTTGTTGGTTAAGCTCTTTGCAATGGAAAGTTGCTCCAACTTCAACCACAAAGCAGCGACACTTCTCTCCTTTAGAACATCTTGAAGAATTTGATTTGAAAGATGTAGATGAATTTGTGATTGGGCTTTTTCGATCCCTATGCTACTTTTCATCTTGTGCCTAGGTAGCAGGCTTTCTATCAAAGCCAAGTGAGACTTTCTCCAAATCCATCTGCGTTAGAACTGCGCATCTTTACTTGCTATAAGGTAAATCTCATGTTTCTATCCAACAGCAAAATATCATTTCTCATTGTCGCCATGCAGAACAGTCAACCTCGCTCTGATACCACTTGTTATAAATTTTGGATCGCAAGATAATAACGACAATAAAATAAACAAGAAGAAAATGAACGCCAAAATTTATGTGGAAACCCAATATTGGAAAAATCACGGGCATAGGAGAAAAATTCACTAAAATCAATAGTAATTGTACTTACAATATCATGATCTCAATTCTATCAATTAAAATCTAAGCTCTCTAACTCTCAAGATGTTGTTGAATAATCATGTGTATAGATACAATGTGGAATATATATATATATATATATATATATTCGGATTATCAAATAAGCAATTTTGCAATTGATACTCTCTACCATAATTGAATTTGTTTACTATTAAACAATGGGATTCTAAATTTCAGTTTAGATCAATATGTAAAATTATCTATGACAGCATATTGACTAGAAATTACTAAAAACGCATACATTTCCATAAAACAAAATTCAATAATCAAATATGAATAATTTAACGTGTCTCCTTGGTGGATGACTTAGCAACTCCTTGTCTTTCAATCCTCTTTTTCCTATTCTCTTCACTTTCTCCGATGGTTCTTCATCATCGCTCGCTTCTAGAATGGCCGAGTTGGCATCAAAATAGCCTTTACTAGTTAAGGTTTGCCCACTTATGGAACTTATACTAATGCAACGGCTTTTCTTGGAGATAATTGAGGAGAAAGAGAGGCTTCATTGATTGCCTTGCATTTAGTTAGTTGTCTTCTATTAGATTGTGATGTTACATGTTGAGAAGAAGACGAAGAGGTAGATGGAATAGAAGGGAGGAATGTGTTAATCATTGTGATGTTTTACTGAATCGCCCATTTCTTCATCAATGAGGGTTAGGATTTTGTTGTTTATGTAAAGAATAATGTTATTTAGCACTACTAATGCTAGAATATTATGTGGCATTATGTGATAGGTTCAATTAAAGATGCAAGTATGTGATTCATCTAATTATATTTATCATTAAAGACATTTAGTGTCACCTAGAATGGTTTTGCAACATCAGTGATGCTAAATAGTATTACACTTATGTAAATGACTTCTTTTCATCGGGCATTTTTTGGCATATTACTTATTGTTAATTAAAGGGATTGATGAAAAATCATTAATTGTGTATTATTCCATTTTGTGTGCTTTTTGCCCGTACATGGCCTAATTTCCTTATAATTTATTTACTCATTTATGGGTGCCTTTGTTGGGCTTGGGCCCGAAGTTTGAGATGAGATAAGCATGAGAAATCTACTCCAAGTAATACTCTTACTTTTAAAATTCCAGACTTAGCACTTATTTGAGCTCCATTTTTAACGAGACTTTGAAAAAAAATTATATTTTTGAATAATAATTTTTTGGATTATGTGTCAAAAAGTAACGAAAAAATTGAATTTACGTGTAATATTATTTCATTAAAAATGTGATTAAAAATGAGTTTTGAGAAAATGTATTTTTGGTTTTATGAAGCCCAAACAAGGGCTTAGTATCATTATATTTTTATTTCAAGAATATTTAGTCCTTGTTTGAGCCTCTCTCTCTCTCTCTCT
>CAIGRB010039559.1:169699-186486 GCA_903798255.1 Fraxinus quadrangulata
TATTCTGTGATAATGAATGTTACAAGTGGTGGTAGTGATGACAACGATAGCCACGATGATGTCGAAAATAGATGGTAATATGTATGTAACACACTTTAATACAAGTAATTTAGGTGACAACGGTGAAAATATGTATACTATATTACATAATATATTGTTAAAAAAAATACAATAAAAGCAATATTTTAAAAATAAAAAAAGGTTTAAAAGTTTATTTGAAATTAATAATTTTTTTAGCATATTTTTGAATTGTTCCAATGCATTAACCAGTATTATACTAGGAAAGCCACCAAGTTAGTGATCGCAGAATAAAAGGAGTCCAAATTTGAAAAAGGTCCATTAACTAATTAAAAATAAGAGAAAATTATACCAATCACCTTCTTTTTTAAAAATATTTACATTCTATCTCTACTACTTTTTTTTCAGCAAATACTTTCTCTTTTAACCATAGAATAACTTCTCATTCTCTCTAACATCTACCCATTGGCCCAACCCAACCCAACCCAACCCAATCGACAGTAGCCACCAACTGCCATAAAAAACCAAGAATAGGAAAATGGTTATCTGATTCGAATTTGAGGGTTCTACTAGGGCATTGATGCGAGGCTTGTAATTAGCACCACCACCAATCGACGATGGTACAATTTTAGATCTAAAAGCAAGTCCCATTTGTTGGGATTGTACCAATAATAAACAAGCAGCCAAATATTTCAATCCCTCTTATTTGTAGAATTAAAATGGTAATTATAATAATTCTTAGCTTCAATGACTAACACACACTGCAAAAATGAATAGTAAAATACAATGATTTGTCTACGAGGAAAACACTTCAATGTGAAGGGAAAAACCCCAATAGTCCAGTTGAAGCCTTCCACTATGAAGAACAATGGGATATACTGTCAAACTTCTCCAGAACAAAATCCAGAGGCAACCAATACATCAAGTACACATAGTTCTTGGATAACAATAACAACATCACTCTAAAGTGGATATCCAAAATAACAAAGAGAAAAATCTCACAAAATGATTATACACTACCCAGAGAAATGGAGAGGAATCTGGATGATCAACTCTAGTCAAAACAAAGCTCTCTTCGTCAGGAATAACATACTGAAATTTCAGTTTAATCAAACCATAAATAAGCATCGATCATTGGCGTAAAGGAAATAAATCCATTTTGCTCTCTACTGTTTTCCATCTCTGTCTTTTTGCAAAGGCCTCTCACACTTTCTCTATTTGTTTTCTTACTATTTTAATTGGTTTTGGGACTTAGTGGATAGTGGTCCCCACTTACCACAAAAAAATAAGTTTCCTCACATGAGAGGGAACACCCTACGAATCTCCCCCTCCCGACTACATGAGGAACTTCACCATGCTCGCTTTCCTTCTACATACTTGTAGTTTCTCCATAGATAATGACTTTATCATCATATCTGAATCATTCTCATCAGTATAGATTTTCTCAAGCTGTAACTTCTTCATCTTCAGTACATCTCGAATCTAATGATACCTCACTTCAATATGTTTGGATCTTTAATGGAAGGTTGGATTCTTATTGAGATGAATAACACTTTGACTGCTACAATAAAGTATATAAATCTCTTGCTCTAAGCCTAGTTCTTGCAAGAACTTTTTCATCCATAGCAACTCCTTACTAGTTTCAGTGATGGCTATGTACTTAGCCTATGTGGTAGATAGAGCAACACATTTCCGTAGTCTTGACTGCCATGAAACTGGTCTCCCTGAAAATGTGATCAGATATTCAGGAGTAGACTTTCTAGAGTCAATATCACCAATCATATCTGCATCTGTGAACCCAACGAGCTCGGGTTTGCTGGTGCCAAAAGATAAACATATCTTGGAAGTCCCTCTGAGATACCTGAGAATCCACTTCACTGCTGCCCAGTGTCTTTTTCGGGATTAGAAAGGAATCTACTAACAACTCCAACAAAATGAGCAATATTTGGCCTTGTGCATACCATAGCATGCATCAAGCTATCCACAGCTGATGCATAAGGTACATTCTTCATTTCTTCCTTCTCTGTCTCACTTGAAGGACTTTGTTTTGAACTTAGTTTCAAATTACTTGCAAGTGGAGAGCTTACTGGTGTTGCCTTGTCCATATTGAACTTATGTAATACCTTCTCGATATAACCCTCCTGTGAGAGCCGTAATTTTCCATTTTTCCTGTCATGAGAGATCTTTATACCGAGAATTTGATTTGCAAGTCCCAAGTCCTTCATCTCAAAAGACTTACTTAACTCATTTTTTAGCTTCTTAATTTTTTCAGTGTCACGACCAACAATCAACATGTCATCTATATATAGCAAGAGAATAATAAATTCCCCATCAGAGAATTTCTTTATGAACACACAATGATCAGAAGTTGTTATGGTGTATCCATGCTCGACCATAAAGAAATCAAATTTCTTGTACTATTGTCTTGGGGCCTGCTTGAGACCATACAAGCTTTTCTTCAATCTACACACAAGATTTTCTTTGCCTTTAGCTGTAAATCCTTCTGGTTGCTCCATGTAAATTTCCTCCTCAAGGTTACCATGTAGAAAAGCTGTCTTCACATCAAGTTGTTCAATCTCCATATTTATACTGGTTGGCAAGCCTAATACAACCCGAGTTGAAGACATTTTAACTACCGGTGAGAAAATTTCTTCAAAATCAATACCTTCATTTTGACCAAACCCCTTTACAACCAACCTTACCTTGTACCTTGGCTGCGATCTATTTGGTTCAACCTTTAGTCTGAACACCCATTTGTTTTTCAGTGCTTTCTTGCCCTTAGGCAACTCTACTAGATCATAAGTTTGGTTCTTATGCAAGGATTTCATCTCTTCTTGCATAACTTTTAATCACTCCATTTTCTGGTCATGTTGTAGAACCTCTTAATAACATTCTGTCTCTCTCCCATCAGAAAGTAACACATACTCATTATTGGAATACCTTTTGGAATGCTGACGCTCTCTAGTAGATCTTCTCAACCCTACTTCAGCTGGCACCTCGGAAGGAGTTTCTTCTTAATTTTGATCTGGTTCTGCATTACCCTGTGTAATGGCTTCATCATGCCTGTCTCCCATACTATGATGTTCTTTTTGTGAATTCTCTATGATCATCATGTACCATAGGGTTTGGTATATGTGGAACTGAACTGATTTATTCTTTGTCGACTGAAGTTGGCTTCTTAGTTTGATTTAAGTCTTCAATGGTTTCATTTTCAAAGAATACAACATCTTTGCTCCTGATGATCCTTTTATTCACTGGATCCCACAACCTATAACCAAATTCTTCATGTGCATAACCAAAGAAGATACACTGTTTTGCTTTGCTATCAAGCTTGGATCTTTCATCTTTAGGAATATGAAGAGACGTCTGACAACCAAAAACTCTTAAATGATCAAGAGATACATCTTTCTCTGTCCAAAACCTCTCTAGAATATCACTATTCAAAGAAACTGATGGAGAAAGATTAATCAAATCAACTATTGTCCTCATTGCCTCAGCCCAAAAATGCTTAGGTAGTTTTGCATAAGAGAGCATACATCTGATTTTCTCACAAATAGTCATGTTCATTCTCTCTGCCACCCCCATTTTGTTGTGGAGTCTTCGGAATAGTTTTCTCAAGCCTGATGCTATATCTTCTATAGTACTCTTCAAATGGCTCTTTGTATTCACCACTATTATCTGCTCTGACACATTTTAACTAGTTGCCTTCTAGTTTCTCTTTCAACTTTCAAATGAAAGTCTTTAAATACTTCCAACACCTGATATTTAGATTTCAGAGGATATGCAAACACTTTTCTACAGTGATCATCAATAAATGTAACATAATACAATGCACCACCTAGAGATTTACTTTACATTGTGAAAACATCAGTGTGAACTAAATCAAGAATATTAGTCTTTCTAGATGCAGGGAATCTACAAAATGCAACTCTACTTTGCTTTCCAACTAAACAATGAGTACAAGGGATTAATGATGTATCTTTCACATTGTGTAGGAGCTTCTTTTTGGAAAAAATTTGAAGTCCCTTTTCACTCATATGGCCAAGTCGTTTATGCCATAGCTTAGTGGAGGCTTCATTTTCAGTAATATTTGCATTTCCATGGATTAGTTTTGCTTCTGTTCTTTAGAGACCATAAGTTTTCTTCCCTCTGGCTAAAACCAGAGAACCCTTTGTAAGTTTTCAAATACCATCTCTGAGGTGATTAAGATAGCCTTCTTCATCAAGCTTTCCAACAAAAATCAAGCTGCAGCGCATATCGGGAACATGTTTGACACCTCTGAGAAGTAACTTGCTACCACTACTAGTTTTTTAATTGAACATCCCTCATGCCAACAATTTTTGCCTTAACTTCATTTCCCATCCTGATCTAACCAAAATCACCACTGTATAGGATGAAAAGAAATCCCTACATGGAGTAATATAAACAGACGCTGCTGTATCGACCATCCATGTAGTATTCTGGCATGAAAGACTAGCAAGTGCTTCATCATAAGCAATAAACACCTTTGCATCAAATGCAACTGCTGCAGTCTTCTTTTGTTCTTTATGTTATTCACCTTTCCATTTTGACTGTTCTTTTTTCCATTTTCTGCACTCCCTTTTAAGGTGTCCTAGCTTGCCACAATGATAACATTTTATCCCATTTCTTGATTTCAATTTTCCTCTGGACTCGTCACGATTGTCATCACCATGAAGTTTTCTACTTTGGTTTCTCCCGTTTCTTTCTATAACGAGTGCTTCAGAAATAGAAGAAGCACCATACTTCTTTCTTCTGGCTTCTTCATTAAACATACTGTCTTTTATCATGTTGACAGTGATCACACCATTTGAAGCCGAATTACTCAGAGAAACAACTAAAATTTTCCAACTGTCTGGTAAGGAACTCAATAGAAGTAAAGTCTTCATCTCATCATCTAGTGTAAGCTTCATGGTGGACAACTCATACAGTCGCTCTTGAAAGCTGCTCAAGTGCTCTGCAACACTATTACCATCCTTGTACTTTAAATTTACAAGCTTTCTGATGACAGATGCCTTGTTCTGTACAGTCTTTTTTTCATAGAGATCTTCTAATTTCTGCTAAAGACTATATGCATCTACTTCTTTGACTATATGATGGAAGACACTCTGATCATCCCATTGCCTAATATGTCCAACAGCCTTTCTATTCAACTTCTTCCAATCCTCATCAGTCTTAGAATCGAGTTTCTTGCCATTCAATTCAATAGGTTCATACAAGTCTTTGCAATACAGGATATCCTCCATTCTAGTCTTCCGAATAGAATAGTTGGAAGATGTGAGTTTAACCATGCCACTAGTCGAATCCTCCATTTTAATTCTCACCACAAACATAGAGACTCAACCAAATAGCTCTAATACCACTTTGTTGGGGATTGAACCAATATATATCAAACAAGCAACAGAAGTAATTAATTCAACCCCTCAATGTGCAAAAATTTAAATGGCAGCTATAATAGGTAAACCCAACAACTCACACACACTGCGAGAATATAAATTGAACACCAGAATTTTAACGAGGAAACCTTACGAAGGGAAAAACCTTGGGACCTAGTCTAGTCAAAGCCTTCCACTATGAAAATAATGGGACACATAGTTAACCCTCTCTAGAACATACTCCAAAGGCTACCAATACAACAAAAACACATATAGTTCTTAGATATCAACAACAACATCATCATAAAGTAAATACACACTATAACAAGGAGAATCTCACAAAACAAGTGTGTGAAGCCCAGAGAAATGGAGAGAAATCTGGATGATCAGCTCTGGTCAAAACGTAGCCCTCTTTCCCATGAGCAACATACTGGAATTTCAGTTTAATCGGACAACAAATGAACCTCTGATCAATAGCAAAAAGAACCGAATCCCTAGCTCGCTCTCTCTCTCTCTCGCGTTCTCTCTGTCTATGTTGTATATGTGTATGTATGGTCTCCCTCTTGCTATATTAAATTGGTTTTTGGGCCTAAGTGAAAGAAGCCCACTTACCAATTTAATGGGCTCCCTCACTAGGATGGAATACCCAACATATAACTATACTAGAACTTAGAGAAAGTTAATAAAGAAATTAAGTTTCCAAATTGTAATATGAGAACAATTGAAGTTGAAACTGATAAAAATTCCAATTAAGCAGAGCAATTGACCTTCAAGCCAAAATAAGCCGTCAAAATGGCCAGGCTACTCAATTACTGCTGGAAGACGCCGTTGAAATGGTCGACAAACTCAAGGTAGTGTCGGAAGATGCTTGGTTTTGGTTTCTGAGGTTCGGGCTTTTCTTTAATTTGGGGGAGCGAAATGGAGGTGAAAAATGTGAAGAATCCAATTTGGGAGAGCAAAATCGAGGTGAAAGGTGGGAAAATGGTGTTTTTCCCTCCATCAGATTCGTTTTATTATTTTGTTTTGAATTATAATAGTTAAGCAATTAAGTGGTACCGTGTGGAAGAATTCAAAAACCCCTTAAAAGACCATGTGAAGCACCACCCTGTACTTATAGCTTTATTGTAATAGATGCTTACCAAATTAACATAGTCTACCATTGATCTCGTACATATAAAGATAAATGTCAAGGCATTCGACTTAATGAATGTTTAAGTTCATTAAAGGCAAGGCAATGTTTAGGAAATTTCTACTGATGGTGGACTAATAAAGAAAGTCCGAGAAAGAAGATAATTTGTAATCACTAAAAAAACCCATACAATTTATCACTAATAATCAAGTTGGCCCATTTCCTTTCCCATTCCCTTCATCACTCGATTTTCCCTTAACGAATGTCACGTTCGGTGAAATCTAGACATCTCATTTGTCGGTAATTCAAGCTTGCTTATCGAACATGCTTGACAAATCTTTGACGTCCATCGTTCACCGTTTGATTATTGACACTTGATTCATTGCTTGATTCTCCAAGCCCGACCCAGTTGAAATGGTCATAATCATTACTACAAGTTTTGAATAATCGCCCTTTGTTATGGGTGTCCCCTTTGAAAGTTTTAAATTACTAAATATTTAGATCCAACGTGTGGAATGATACAATTTAAAAAGCTACTTGTCGTTTTTTAATTGTTTCTATATGATTAAATCAGACAAATCAATTTATCCTAAATTTGAATATAATAATCAATAATTAAAGTAGTAAATACCAAAGATAATCACGGAGAAACTCCAACTGGGTAAAAATTTTGAGTACTTTACCAATCAGTAATCCACTATAAATCGAAACAAACTTACAGTATGGCCTAGACTCGTCTACCACGTAAAACTTGTGACCTCAATTTCTGCAATCTCTCTTGAACCTATTAGATGTGCAATTCTTTAAAACAATCCCGACTCCTGGTTTATACCTTAACCCTCCTAGATAGTGTGCTCCTGATATCAGATCCCGACTTCTGGTATCTGACCTTACTCCTCCTAAATTTATGCTTCCGCAACAGCTCCCGATCCCTAGTGTTGATTATCTCCGATGTATTAAAAGGTTTGGTGTTTGATCAAAAGATATTGTGTGTTTTGATCTGTAATTTTATATGAAACAATATGATTTGATCAACAAAATATGTTTTGGAAGAATTTATTGATCAAATCATATTGTTTCATATAAAATTACAGATCAAAACACACAATATCTTTTGTTCAAAACACACAATATATGGAAAAGTGTTTGGGATGAAAAAGGATTAAAAAACCAATTGTTTGAAGCAAAAAGGTTTCTGAACGTCAACCCACCATCATTCGAGCTCCAAGCCAATGACATGTGAGTAGCACCTAAGTAGTTATCAGTATTTTTATCATAACTTTCTCTTCTAAAATCTGATTGAGATGATTTAAAATGCTTTGGAATGATAAATCAAAGGGCTAAAATTCTTCTAGAATATCCTTGTCCAAATTCCAATGTTTTCTTTGTGAAAAAAGCTTTACAAGTTGTGAATTAAAATTTGGAGCATAATTTTTTTTGCTCTTTGACACTCTTTAGACTTCTAATTGCATTCTCTTAATCATATATGATTTTTTATTTTTATTTTTTATCTTGGACTCTTTCAAAATCTATACTACCAATTGTAACTATTTTACTATAATTAGGACTCAATAATCCCTATTTTGACTTTAATTACAACTTGATAAACTCGTAATACAATTCAACCAAGATATGATTTTGACTAAGGAAATTATTAATTAAAAATTTAGAAATTGCCAATTATAATTTGGACTTAACACCTTTCAACCTCTAAACATTTATGATATCCATGTACACACCACGGGTATTGACATTTTCTCGACCATTAGTCGAAGAAGTGCAACATGCTTCAGCAACTATAACAAAATTTGACATTCTTTCCTCTCATCCTGAGATTGGAAAAGCCACGTACATCAAATGTCAATACTACACAAACTAAGAAGCAAAAGAAGAAGAACAAGAAGAACAAGAACAAGAAGAAGAAGAAGAAGAAGAAGAAGAAGAAGCAAGAGGAAAAGGAGAAGGAGAAGGAGAAGGAGAAGGAGATGGAGATGGAGAAGGTGATGGAGATGGAGAGGGAGGAGGAGAGGCTCTTTTCTTTTGGCTTCTTCATTGAACATACTATCTTTCACCATGTTGACAGTGATCACACAATTTGCAGCTAAATTACTCAGAGAAACAACTAAGGTTTCCCAACTATCCGATAAAGAACTCAATAGAAGTAAAGCATGCACCTCATCATCTAGTGTAAGTTTCATGGTAGACAACTCATTCAACAAGCCTTCTTATCACAAAGGCCTTGTTCTGTGTAGTCTTTCTCTCGTAAAGACCTTCTAATTTTTGCCAAAGACTGTATGCATCTACTTCTTTGGCTATATGATGGAAGACACTCTGGTCAACCCACTACCTAATATGTCCAACGGTCTTTCTATTCAACTTCTTCCTATCCTCATTAGTCTTATAACCAGGTTTTTTGCCATTCAATTCAATGGGTTCAAACAAATCTTTGCAATACAAAATATCCTCCATCCTAGTCTTCCAAATAGAATAATTGAAAGCTATGAGTTTAACCATGCCACTAGCCGAATCCTCCAATTTAATTCTCACCAGAAATACAAAAAGTTAACCAGAAGCTCTAATGTCACTTTGTTGGGATTGTACCAGTAATAAACAAGCAACCAAATATTTCAATCCCTCTTATGTGTAGAATTAAAATGAAAATTATAATAATTCTCAGCTTCAATGACTCACACACACTGCAAAAATGAATAGTAAAACACAATGATTTGTTTACGAGGAAAACCCTTCAGTGTGAAGGGAAAAACATCGGGACCTAGTCCAGTTGAAACCTTCCACTATGAAGAATAATATGATACACTGTCAAACTTCTCCGGAACAAAATCCAGAGGCAACCAATACGTCAAGAACACATATAGTTCTTAGATAACAACAACATCACTCTAAAGTGGATATCCAAAATAACAAAGAGAAAAATCTCACAAAATGATTATGCACTACCTAGAGAAATGGAGAGTAATCTGAACGATCAGCTCCACTCAAAACAAAGTTCTCTTCGCCAAGAATAGCATATTGAAATTTCAATTTAATCAGACCATAAATAAGCATCGATCATTGGCATAAAGGAAAGAAATCCATTTTACTCTCTCTTCTTTTCCCTCTTTGTCTTTTTGCAAAGGCCTCTCACACTTTCTCTATTTGTTTTCTTGCTATTTTAATTGGTTTTGAGACTTAGTGGAAAGTGGTCCCCACTTACCATAAAAAAAATAAGTTTCGTCACGTGAGAGGGAACACCCAACACCATTTTGTAGCGTTGTGAAGAACTCAACCAACTCATGCTAGAGCTTTCATCGTTTGTAAGGAACTTTTGCCCATTGTGGGGAGCTTTCGCGAGAGCTTTCTTGTTGCAGTAAGTATTTTACCTAATTTCTATATTTGTGGGAGGAGGATTGAAGTTTTGCTACTGTTGTGGTGTGCGTGAGGGGTAGTGTTGATGTTAGGTGGAGGCAGACAATGGAGCTAAGATTTAGGAATGGTTATTGATTGTGGTGGTGGTGATGATAGGTAGTTGTTAAGGGTAATGGCAATGATGGTTGTATTTCGACAATGATAGTGTACAGTAAATATTACAAGTGATGCGATTGAGGTGGTGGTATAACAATGAATATTATAAAGTAGTGAGGGCGATGACGATGGTGTTGAAACAGTGAATTTTGCAAGTGGTGATGATACCGACGGTCATGGTAACAGTGGAATAAATGGCGAAAATATGTAAAATATTGTTACAAATGATGGACGTGGTGGGATACTGGAGGCGGCATAAACGGGTGGTCAGATGTGTGTAATATACTTTTACAAAATGGAACATACTTTCTTTTAATTTTTTTTTGTAAACAAACTTACATAAAAAAAATATTTTGAGAATAAAAAATGTATAAAAGTAAATATTGAATTAGTAAACATTTTTAGTCCCTGTTTAATTTTGCTAAAAATATATTTTTAATTTACTTTGATAAAAAAATAATTAAATATATGGTTAAAAATTGTTGAATGTTTCCCATATATTTTCACAAATTAAAAAAAAACCATTTTAAATAATATATTGCTATTTTGGTCGTTCTACCAAATTTTTCAATAGAAAGTAGTGGTGTCAATCAGATCTACACGTGATGAAAATGTTGAAAAAAAAAGGATTTTATTAAATTATGTATCAAAAAGAATGTAATAATTTTGAAAAAAATTTATAAGCGTATGTGTTTAGGAATTACCCTTGTAGCATGTTTTAGAAAACAAAAAATATTCTTTCAATTTCTTGATTTTCTTGATTCCACCTTCAAGTTTCTTTCTTGTTTGATCTTTTTTATTCACTTTCAGATCCTTTTTTCTTATATTTATAAATCACTTTCAAACCTTTAGGTTTTTTTCGGTGTTCTTTAAGAACTCAAAAATGTAGAGAAATTATGCATTCATTTGGTAGGATTAAAATTAGATTTTTAGTACATTTTGTTAAAAGTTGATAAAATGTGTGGTTAAAAAATTATTGGAACGATAAAATTTGTAGTTAAAATTAATTCTTGACTTTGAGTTAGATTAAAATCTAAATTATAATCCCTATCAAACATAGGCTAAGAATTTATCAATTGTATGTTAACTAAACATCATGCAAATGTCATATTTACAATCATGATGCACGTACATAATTCTTTATACTTTGTCACGTGACAATACACAATTGGATAGTATAAAAAAATAAACAATTTTCTCTCAAATCCTTTTTTAACAACGTTTCAAATGTCAAAAAGGACATCTAGCATTTTTGTTTATAATATTGATTGGACTTAGATTAGGAAGTATCACAATTTCAAATGAACTCTTTCTTTTTCTTGGATAAATATGCTAATTTAAAAGGACTCTTCATTTAAGTCTAATCCAAATCAAAACCTTTCATATATCAATGACACATGCATGGCACATGTGTGATACGTCCTAGTTTAATTAATTAATCATATATAGTTAATAATATAACTCTTATAATTTATTATGATTCTTATTTTTAAGCCACCAAAGGGAATAAATGAATCTAATTAAACTAAGCTCCAATAAATTAATCTTGAGCGACCGAGATAATTTATTAATTACGTTCTACTCCATTAAAAGAACGAGATTGCACTCTCAATCTAATTGAAATTACTAAAACTATATAAACAATGATTATATCCTCCGACTTACTGTTTTACTTATTACCCCTGTCGATCATATCGAATATTGGGAACAATATAAAATGACCAAAATGCCCTTCTAGATATACATTAAATCATCAATCTCATTTTCTATCTAACTATCCCATGTGATCACATAGTAACATTAATTCAACGGTCAATATCGAATTGCTGAGCTCCGATTTAAATGCCGACTAGAAAATCACTTGATGTCATGATTGTGCATATTAAATAGGTTATGAATTTCATATCGCGAATATATGTTCTCTGATTATTTCACTATAATTCTCAAGGCATCGAGATATTGATCAACAATTTGATCTCACCTATTGATATCTCAAAAAACTTCAAGTTAGTAATCGAAATCTATTACCCGCTCAGAAATAAGGTATTACATACAACAATCAAGTGAAATTAAATTTATATGGTCAATTCCATAAATTAAATTTCACATGATACATTCTAAAATGTATATTCGATTTTATTACCAAAGTCAAGATCAATTTTAATAAAATTGAGACAATCTTATCAAAACAAAATGTTCGTCTTTATTTATCAATTGTGGACAATAAAATTTAGATTGAATTATAAATCGAATCGATCCATAAACAAAATATAAGCTCAAACTAATAGAAATAATTTATTAAAAATAAATTAATATTTTTATTTCAAAATGTAATGAATACATATAAATTTACATGAAGAGCAAAATCTTTATCCAACATAAGAAAGACTTGAAACGAGCCATTTACATTCATAAGTTGACTTCTCAACCCTACAAACCATCTTCGTCTGGGGAGGGAACGTATTATTGCTCCAATATTTTCGATTTGTATTTGATTTATTTTTCATGGAGCATGCACGTATATTTACGAGCCATAGCTTCAAGCCCGCTCACCTAGGGATAGACATAGTTCCATTTGATTCTGATTCTAAGATAATCGAATCGAACTGTGAACCATGATTTTTTTTTATAATGGAATCAAATGATTTTTTTAAGATAAGGAATCAAATTGAAATCGAACCATTTAGTTATGGTTTGGTTTGGTTTGATTCTAGTTTCATTGTTAATCAAGAAAAAAAGAGAGAGAATATTTGAGGAAGAAGGACCGAAAGTTGAGGCTTCAATTTCTAAAATTCATATGGTGGTGGTGGCTGAGCGCAACAATAAATGGTAGGTGATAGTTGTTGGTCTCCACGTGAGAGTCGAATTGAAAATGAGAGAAAAT
Source organism: Fraxinus quadrangulata (assembly GCA_903798255.1). NCBI lineage: Eukaryota > Viridiplantae > Streptophyta > Magnoliopsida > Lamiales > Oleaceae > Fraxinus > Fraxinus quadrangulata. The sequence continues at coordinate 182,646 of CAIGRB010039559.1, forward strand.
AAGAAATGAATTAAGATCTGGTCTCCAAAATGAATTATGGTCTCCAGTGTCTACATTGAGAAATGAGAAATTGAAAGTACATACTTTTGTCATGATTTTCAACTGAATTTTGAATTTTTTTTTCTGAATTGTAATTCACTGATTTTTAAAGAACATATATAGAGCCCGTTTGAGTTCTTTTTTTATTTATGAAAATGCATTTTGAAATAATATTTTGATGGAGAATATGTGATTAAAAAATAAGGAAATATTTTAAATTTGCATGTAATATTATTTTATTGAAAAATAAGAGCAAATAAAAATGTATTATTGAAATAATGGGTACCAAATAAGGGCATAATAATAATTAAATTTAAATATTGAGTTGGATTCTTGGTTCTAGAACTAGAACTGAACCAAAAATAAGATCAAATAATTTTCAATTCTAAGACCTAGAATCATTAATTTTTTTATTTTTGTGTAGAATCGAATCGAACCGCTCGATATTGTTTGATTCTGATTTGGTTTGGTTTGGTTTGATTTAATCCACCGTACGCCCGCTCACCAACTTTGTCCTTGCTCAGTGTGTCTTGGCCTAATCCCGGCCCAAATACAATTCTCAACACTGCAGAATATCAAAGGCGGGAATATAGCCGTTACTGGCCAAATATTGGCGCCAAAATCGAAAAATTATTCAGCTGCCCGAAATATTCACGGGCAGCCACACCGCCGTCTCTGTTTCTATCTCATATATAAATGTCTTTATACCACAATCCCTCCTCTCATTTTGCCGCCATCACTCTCTCTTCATTTCCCACGCCAAGAGTGGTTGATTTCTTCAATTTTCTTGATTAGTTTCTTCCCAAGTTATGAGAGTATTTTGGTACCCTGTTGTTTAAAAGGTGGTTTGAGCTTTTCCAAAATCACCCTTTTTTTCGCTTCTCCCTCGCTTGAAGAAAGATCTTGGGTCGAAAATTTGTTTTAACTTTTAACTGGATTTTCGACATGGGTTTTTCTAAGAAGCATCAAATCGAGGGAGGGAAGGAATCAGAATCCAAGAAATGGTTAATTGCTGGTAAACCTATCTGGGCTCCACTGAAATCGATATCGACAGAACCTCAAGAGGGATGTGAAGAAGAAGACGCCCGTTCGACAACTCCAACCGGAAGAGAATCGAGGATAGTGGAGAAATTGCGATGCCCGCCCGCCCCAAGGAAGCGCCGCCCCACTGCCTCCTGCCATTTTAATGGTGGTAGAGAGTTCTTTAATCCTCCGGACTTGGAATCCGTATTTATCCGCCATGCTGAGAGGTCCAATTGAATTAAGATTCAAGATTCTTGATTAAGGCCCTTTTCTTAAATTTTAGCTTTTGCTTATTAGCTAGTTACTTATAAGTTTGAAGTTAGATTATTATGTCAGTTCTCAGTAGTTTATGGTTGCTGATATAGTAGTTTTATGTACAAAAACATGTACTTTTTATGAATAAATCAGTGTAGTAGCACTAAATTTCACGTGCTTAATTAAAGTTTATTTTCAAAATCCTTTCCAATTATTTTATCCGTTCTCCTACAAATAAGTTTATTTTTATTTTTACACTGATTAAGAAAATTTAATCAATATAATTATTATATATTTTACTTACGTTTTTTAAACACATTGAATAATAATAATTTATAATTGTTGATTAACAAATCACATTAATATGAGCATATTAATAAAAGTAAGAAATTAAGTCCCTATTGTGTAAAAATAATGTTTTGAATAGTGATTTTTTTTTTCTTGATAATGCATGGTTAAAAAATAAGGAAAAATTTTAGATTTACATGTAACATATTTTGTTGTGTAAATATGTAGTTGAAAATAAATATAATAATTATTTTATTTTAAAGGGAGTCAAACATGGGGCTTATTATACTCTCAACAATAAAAGACTATAATCTAGTACAAATGAATTAAAAAAAGTAAATTTATCTTTATAGGACATGAGGGAATGGTACTTTTTAAAAGTTTGTAGCTCTGACCAAGTCTCCTTTTCCGATTATCTAACATACTAAAATGGGAACACAGTCCCGATACATGCACGAATTGGAACACTAATCTATGCTCAATAATCTAACGAAGCAATACAACTATTATATAAGGTTTATGATAATTAAAGAGACATCCCTTCTAGATTTGGATATGGTTTGATTTGGTTTTGAGTCTAATTCGAAATCAATATCGGTTTCAGTAAATTTCAACCTAAATCGATCCAATTCAATAGTTGAAATCGAATCAAACCAAATCGATTGGGGTCGGCTTGATTTGATTAGTCGATTTGGACATTGATTAAAGTTAACAAAAATTTGCTTACTTATTTTGGGTTAAAAAAATTGCTTGCCAATATATATGTGTGTATATGCTTTTTGTTACTTGAATATTTAGCATCAATACTATATATAATGTAAATGGTAAATGGTCGGTTTTTCTAAATTCATTTTATATATCCGATAATTATCGGCCACTCATTTGGAGTATGTCACTTGGTTTGGATTAACAAACAATTACACACAAAAAACAAGGCTAGCATACAATTGAAATTTGGAGTTTGCAACAAACAATTCTTCTCATTGTTTTTCTTTTCTTTTGAAATTTGGAGATTTAATAGAAGAAGCGTAGACGATAAGCAAATTATTTGATAAATAATTATAATTGTGTCTATATTATTATATTTTTAAGTTTAAAAATAAGAGTTTCAGAATGAGAAAAACATCAAAAATATATTGACAGGTTGGATCGATTGATTGGCGTGTTAGTTGCTTAAACTGCAATCAATCCAACCTAACTTTTTAATAGTTAAAACTAATCAAACCAAAATGTTTTTTTTGGTTCAAACCAACGGTTTGATTTGGTCGATTTGATCAATTTTTCAATTTTTTTTGCCCACCCCCAATCTCCTCTTTAAATTTCAGAAACTTTCCATAAGATTTACTTTTTGTAATAGATTATTTTTCTCATTTTACCCATGTTCTATTTTAAAAATTGTTATTATTATATTTAAAATTTGTATTTTTCTTTTCTTATTTTTTAAGATATACTTTTTCATACTTTATGTTGTGAAGGAATCGTTTTAGTGAACACACACACACACACACACACAAATCTTACTATGGAATTTATAAAATTAAAAATAAGTTTTGTTTTTTCAAATATGATTGACAAATAATTAACAAATTAAAATGAATGATTGTTTTAGAAAAAAATTAATAAAGCTAGATGAAAATTTTACTACCATTATAAATATTGTTATAAAAATAAAATTATTAAATAAGATTTTTTTTCAAATACAAATGTGAATTAATTAAAAAATTAACATAAATATATGTTTTAGTGTAATTTAATAAAGATAGTTGAAAATTATTTAAATGTTTTATATTGCTCGATTTAGTAGCTTTTTCTCTAATATTTATATTTTTATACTCTTTATATATACTATACTAAGTTTAGAAAATTGGAGTAATATTAATGTTTGCATCAAATGTTTTGAATATTAGATTCTTTTTAGTTCAACCTTTTATTGAATATAACAGATACATTTTGTTTCTCCATTAAATGAAAATCAATATTTACAAAAATATGATTAAGGTAAAATAACTTATGAAAAAAAAAAAGATAAAAAATAAACTTTTTAAAATTAAAATAATTTAATTTTGTCTAAATCAAAATTAAGAAAGAAAAACAAGAAAGAAACATAATCATATAATAAGAATAACTTGAGAGAATGACAAGATGAGAAATTTTTGCTAAGAGGCAGAAGGGTTTTATTTTTTATTTTTTGCTTGAAATTGCCATGAGATTTTTGACGTTTTTTTTTTTTTTTTTT